>CAKZFK010000130.1:15000-20000 GCA_936440205.1 Lepidonotus clava | reverse complement strand
AAAGCGCCCCCTAGGAGCGATCGCAGCCACTAACCTCAGCCCGACAAAAAGATGCGGCAGGGTGAGTAGGCCCTCTAGGTGAAATTTCAGGCCCGTCGGGCTAGGAGGAGACGCCTGAGAGGACGAAAACCGGAAATTTCGGACTTAGAAATTTTTCGACTGAAACCGCCGCCGTCCTCTGGCTTGGTTTAGCGATCCTGACGGACGCGTAGCCGCTACCATCCTGACAAAGTGAGTTTGGCCCGTCGCCGCTACCGTCTCGCACGAGCCGCAACGAGCACCGGGGCAAAACGGCCTGAGGGGCCGAAAACCCAAAAATGTTGGACTTTGAAATTTTTCGAGTGAAACCGCCGCCGTCCTCTGGCTTGGTTTAGCGATCGAGTGAGACGGCCGCCGTCCTCTGGCTTGGTTTAGCGTTTCGCACTTTCTGTGCACGCACGGGCGGGGAAATGAGCACCGCGCCTCGACCGCTCGTCCTACGGAGGTGATCTTGGGCTCGAATCGAAGCCCAGGACCTCCTCTACAAGATGCACTCGAAAGGGAATCCCTGGAATTCCCCGCTCTCGAGGTACGGGCCTCGGAAGGCCGTTTTTACCCTTTTTCGTCGCTTAAATGAGAGCCCCGCATCGACCGGACGTCCGGCGGAGGCGTGCCGGGGCTCGAATCGAAGCCCAGACTCTCCCCTTCGAAACGCACTCTCGTTTGAGTCGACGCGACTTGCGGTTCCAGAGATATCGAGGGATTTCCCAGGGCTTTCCGGCATGCGTGCACAGAAAGTGCCGTTAGGAGCGCCCGTAGCCGCTACCATCAGCCCGACAAAAAGATGCGGCAGGCCGAGTTGGCCCCCATAGGCGAAGTTTCAGGCCCGTCGGGCTAGGAGGAGACGCCTGAGAGGACGAAAACCGGAAATTTCGGACTTAGAAATTTTTCGACTGAAACCGCCGCCGTCCTCTGGCTTGGTTTAGCGATCCTGACGGACGCGTAGCCGCTACCATCCTGACAAAGTGAGTTTGGCCCGTCGCCGCTACCGTCTCGCACGAGCCGCAACGAGCACCGGGGCAAAACGGCCTGAGGGGCCGAAAACCCAAAAATGTTGGACTTTGAAATTTTTCGAGTGAAACCGCCGCCGTCCTCTGGCTTGGTTTAGCGATCGAGTGAGACGGCCGCCGTCCTCTGGCTTGGTTTAGCGTTTCGCACTTTCTGTGCACGCACGGGCGGGGAAATGAGCACCGCGCCTCGACCGCTCGTCCTACGGAGGTGATCTTGGGCTCGAATCGAAGCCCAGGACCTCCTCTACAAGATGCACTCGAAGGGGAATCCCTGGAATTCCCCGCTCTCGAGGTACGGGCCTCGGAAGGCCGTTTTTACCCTTTTTCGTCGCTTAAATGAGAGCCCCGCATCGACCGGACGTCCGGCGGAGGCGTGCCGGGGCTCGAATCGAAGCCCAGACTCTCCCCTTCGAAACGCACTCTCGTTTGAGTCGACGCGACTTGCGGTTCCAGAGATATCGAGGGATTTCCCAGGGCTTTCCGGCATGCGTGCACAGAAAGTGCCGTTAGGAGCGCCCGTAGCCGCTACCATCAGCCCGACAAAAAGATGCGGCAGGCCGAGTTGGCCCCCATAGGCGAAATTTCAGGCCCGTCGGGCTAGGAGGAGACGCCTGAGGGGACGAAAACCGGAAATTTCGGACTTAGAAATTTTTCGACTGAAACCGCCGCCGTCCTCTGGCTTGGTTTAGCGATCCTGACGGACGCGTAGCCGCTACCATCCTGACAAAGTGAGTTTGGCCCGTAGCCGCTACCGTCTCGCACGAGGGGTGTGGACGGAGCCGCAATGAGCACCGCGCCTCGACCGATCGTCCTACGGAGGTGATCTCGGGCTCGAATCGAAGCCCAGGACCTCCTCTACAAGATGCACTCGACGGGGAATCCCTGGAATTCCCCGCTCTCGAGGTACGGGCCCCGGAAGGCCGTTTTTACCCTTTTTCGTCGCTTAAATGAGAGCCCCGCATCGACCGGACGTCCGGCGGAGGCGTGCCGGGGCTCGAATCGAAGCCCAGACTCTCCCCTTCGAAACGCACTCTCGTTTGAGTCGATGCGACTTGCGGTTCCAGAGATATCGAGGGATTTCCCAGGGCTTTCCGGCATGCGTGCACAGAAAGTGCCGTTAGGAGCGCCCGTAGCCGCTACCATCAGCCCGACAAAAAGATGCGGCAGGCCGAGTTGGCCCCCATAGGCAAAGTTTCAGGCCCGTCGGGCTAGGAGGAGACGCCTGAGAGGACGAAAACCGGAAATTTCGGACTTAGAAATTTTTCGACTGAAACCGCCGCCGTCCTCTGGCTTGGTTTAGCGATCCTGACAGAAGCGTAGCCGCTACCATCCTGGACGGCGGCCGTTTCACTTTCTGTGCACGCACGAGGGGTGTGGACGGAGCCGCAATGAGCACCGCGCCTCGACCGCTCGTCCTACGGAGTTGATCTCGGGCTCGAATCGAAGCCCAGGACCTCCTCTACAAGATGCACTCAACGGGGAATCCCTGGAATTCCCCGCTCTCGAGGTACGGGCCCCGGAAGGCCGTTTTTACCCTTTTTCGTCGCTTAAATGAGAGCCCCGCATCGACCGGACGTCCGGCGGAGGCGTGCCGGGGCTCGAATCGAAGCCCAGACTCTCCCCTTCGAAACGCACTCTCGTTTGAGTCGACGCGACTTGCGGTTCCAGAGATATCGAGGGATTTCCCAGGGCTTTCCGGCATGCGTGCACAGAAAGTGCCGTTAGGAGCGCCCGTAGCCGCTACCATCAGCCCGACAAAAAGATGCGGCAGGCCGAGTTGGCCCCCATAGGCGAAATTTCAGGCCCGTCGGGCTAGGAGGAGACGCCTGAGGGGACGAAAACCGGAAATTTCGGACTTAGAAATTTTTCGACTGAAACCGCCGCCGTCCTCTGGCTTGGTTTAGCGATCCTGACGGACGCGTAGCCGCTACCATCCTGACAAAGTGAGTTTGGCCCGTAGCCGCTACCGTCTCGCACGAGGGGTGTGGACGGAGCCGCAATGAGCACCGCGCCTCGACCGATCGTCCTACGGAGGTGATCTCGGGCTCGAATCGAAGCCCAGGACCTCCTCTACAAGATGCACTCGACGGGGAATCCCTGGAATTCCCCGCTCTCGAGGTACGGGCCCCGGAAGGCCGTTTTTACCCTTTTTCGTCGCTTAAATGAGAGCCCCGCATCGACCGGACGTCCGGCGGAGGCGTGCCGGGGCTCGAATCGAAGCCCAGACTCTCCCCTTCGAAACGCACTCTCGTTTGAGTCGACGCGACTTGCGGATCCAGAGATATTAGCGATGCGGCTCCGTCCACAAGGGGCGTGGACGGAGCCGCATTCAGCACTGTGCCTCACCCGGGCCTCCCACGGGGCTGATCTGGGGCTCGAATCGAAGTTCAGCACCTGACCTACAAGGCGAACTTCGAACGGAGTCCCTGCGATCGCCGGTTGAGGAGATACAGGCCCCGGAAGGCCCGTTTTGTCCGTCAGCCCTTTTCCTCACTTTCTGTGCACGCACGAGGGGTGTGGACGGAGCCGCAACGAGCACAGCGCCTCAACCGCTCGACCCACAGGGCTGATCTTGGGCTCGAATCGAAGCTCAGGACCTGCCCTACGAGGTGGTCTACGGACGGAGTCTCGGGGATCCCCGGTTAAGGAGACTCGGGCCCCTGACGGGCTATCGTGGGGTAAATCCCGCATAAGAATTAGGGACGGAGCTAACATCTCTGGATCCGTCGATCGCAGGGACTCCGTTCGAAGTTCGCCTCGTAGGTCGTGAGCTGAGCTTCGATTCGAGCCCCAGATCAGCCCCGTGGGAGGCCCGGGTGAGGAGCAGTGCTGAATGCGGCTCCGTCCACGCCCCTTGTGGACGGAGCCGCATCGCAAATATCTCTGGATCCGCAAGTCGCGTCGACTCAAACCAGGCAGCGTTTCGAAGGGGAGAGTGTGGGCTTCGATTCGAGTCCCAGCACGACTCCGGCGGACGTCCGGTCGCAGCGTGGCAGAGGGTAGCAGGGCCAAAGACTGGCAGCAGCCTCTCGGCACTTTCTGTGCACGCACGGAGCAGAGGGTAGCAGGGCCAAAGACCAGAGACTGGGGCAGAACTTCAGGCTCTCTCAAGCAGTCGCACTTACTTTCTGTGCACGCACGGAGCAGGGACAGGGCCAAAGACCAAACACTGCCAGGCTCTGAGCAGCAGCCAGACTCACTTTCTGTGCACGCACGGAGCAGTGGGTAGCAGGACCAAAGACCAGAGACTGCCAAAGCCTCTCGGCACTTTCTGTGCACGCACGGAGCAGTGGGTAGCAGGGCCAAAGACTGGCAGCAGCCTCTCGGCACTTTCTGTGCACGCACGGAGCAGTGGGTAGCATGGCCAAAGACCAGAGACTGCCAAAGCCTCTCGGCACTTTCTGTGCACGCACGGAGCAGTGGGTAGCAGGGACAAAGACCAGAGACTGGCAGCAGCCTCTCGGCACTTTCTGTGCACGCACGGAGCAGAGGGTAGCAGGGCCAAAGACTGGCAGCAGCGTCTCGGCACTTTCTGTGCACGCACGGAGCAGAGGGTAGCAGGACCAAAGACCAGAGACTGCCGAAGCTTCTCGGCACTTTCTGTGCACGCACGGAGCAGTGGGTAGCAGGGACAAAGACCAGAGACTGGCAGCAGCCTCTCGGCACTTTCTGTGCACGCACGGAGCAGAGGGTAGCAGGGCCAAAGACTGGCAGCAGCCTCTCGGCACTTTCTGTGCACGCACGGAGCAGTGGGTAGCAGGACCAAAGACCAGAGACTGCCAAAGCTTCTCGGCACTTTCTGTGCACGCACGGAGCAGTGGGTAGCAGGGACAAAGACCAGAGACTGCCAAAGCCTCTCGGCACTTTCTGTGCACGCACGGAGCAGTTCGTAGCAGGGACAAAGACCAGAGACTGGCAGCAGCCTCTCGGCACTTTCTGTGCACGCACGGA
>CAKZFK010000130.1:0-5000 GCA_936440205.1 Lepidonotus clava | reverse complement strand
GCCGAAAACCCAAAAATGTTGGACTTTGAAATTTTTCGAGTGAAACCGCCGCCGTCCTCTGGCTTGGTTTAGCGATCGAGTGAGACGGCCGCCGTCCTCTGGCTTGGTTTAGCGTTTCGCACTTTCTGTGCACGCACGGGCGGGGAAATGAGCACCGCGCCTCGACCGCTCGTCCTACGGAGGTGATCTTGGGCTCGAATCGAAGCCCAGGACCTCCTCTACAAGATGCACTCGAAAGGGAATCCCTGGAATTCCCCGCTCTCGAGGTACGGGCCTCGGAAGGCCGTTTTTACCCTTTTTCGTCGCTTAAATGAGAGCCCCGCATCGACCGGACGTCCGGCGGAGGCGTGCCGGGGCTCGAATCGAAGCCCAGACTCTCCCCTTCGAAACGCACTCTCGTTTGAGTCGACGCGACTTGCGGTTCCAGAGATATCGAGGGATTTCCCAGGGCTTTCCGGCATGCGTGCACAGAAAGTGCCGTTAGGAGCGCCCGTAGCCGCTACCATCAGCCCGACAAAAAGATGCGGCAGGCCGAGTTGGCCCCCATAGGCGAAGTTTCAGGCCCGTCGGGCTAGGAGGAGACGCCTGAGAGGACGAAAACCGGAAATTTCGGACTTAGAAATTTTTCGACTGAAACCGCCGCCGTCCTCTGGCTTGGTTTAGCGATCCTGACGGACGCGTAGCCGCTACCATCCTGACAAAGTGAGTTTGGCCCGTCGCCGCTACCGTCTCGCACGAGCCGCAACGAGCACCGGGGCAAAACGGCCTGAGGGGCCGAAAACCCAAAAATGTTGGACTTTGAAATTTTTCGAGTGAAACCGCCGCCGTCCTCTGGCTTGGTTTAGCGATCGAGTGAGACGGCCGCCGTCCTCTGGCTTGGTTTAGCGTTTCGCACTTTCTGTGCACGCACGGGCGGGGAAATGAGCACCGCGCCTCGACCGCTCGTCCTACGGAGGTGATCTTGGGCTCGAATCGAAGCCCAGGACCTCCTCTACAAGATGCACTCGAAGGGGAATCCCTGGAATTCCCCGCTCTCGAGGTACGGGCCTCGGAAGGCCGTTTTTACCCTTTTTCGTCGCTTAAATGAGAGCCCCGCATCGACCGGACGTCCGGCGGAGGCGTGCCGGGGCTCGAATCGAAGCCCAGACTCTCCCCTTCGAAACGCACTCTCGTTTGAGTCGACGCGACTTGCGGTTCCAGAGATATCGAGGGATTTCCCAGGGCTTTCCGGCATGCGTGCACAGAAAGTGCCGTTAGGAGCGCCCGTAGCCGCTACCATCAGCCCGACAAAAAGATGCGGCAGGCCGAGTTGGCCCCCATAGGCGAAATTTCAGGCCCGTCGGGCTAGGAGGAGACGCCTGAGGGGACGAAAACCGGAAATTTCGGACTTAGAAATTTTTCGACTGAAACCGCCGCCGTCCTCTGGCTTGGTTTAGCGATCCTGACGGACGCGTAGCCGCTACCATCCTGACAAAGTGAGTTTGGCCCGTAGCCGCTACCGTCTCGCACGAGGGGTGTGGACGGAGCCGCAATGAGCACCGCGCCTCGACCGATCGTCCTACGGAGGTGATCTCGGGCTCGAATCGAAGCCCAGGACCTCCTCTACAAGATGCACTCGACGGGGAATCCCTGGAATTCCCCGCTCTCGAGGTACGGGCCCCGGAAGGCCGTTTTTTACCCTTTTTCGTCGCTTAAATGAGAGCCCCGCATCGACCGGACGTCCGGCGGAGGCGTGCCGGGGCTCGAATCGAAGCCCAGACTCTCCCCTTCGAAACGCACTCTCGTTTGAGTCGATGCGACTTGCGGTTCCAGAGATATCGAGGGATTTCCCAGGGCTTTCCGGCATGCGTGCACAGAAAGTGCCGTTAGGAGCGCCCGTAGCCGCTACCATCAGCCCGACAAAAAGATGCGGCAGGCCGAGTTGGCCCCCATAGGCAAAGTTTCAGGCCCGTCGGGCTAGGAGGAGACGCCTGAGAGGACGAAAACCGGAAATTTCGGACTTAGAAATTTTTCGACTGAAACCGCCGCCGTCCTCTGGCTTGGTTTAGCGATCCTGACAGAAGCGTAGCCGCTACCATCCTGGACGGCGGCCGTTTCACTTTCTGTGCACGCACGAGGGGTGTGGACGGAGCCGCAATGAGCACCGCGCCTCGACCGCTCGTCCTACGGAGTTGATCTCGGGCTCGAATCGAAGCCCAGGACCTCCTCTACAAGATGCACTCAACGGGGAATCCCTGGAATTCCCCGCTCTCGAGGTACGGGCCCCGGAAGGCCGTTTTTACCCTTTTTCGTCGCTTAAATGAGAGCCCCGCATCGACCG
This sequence comes from Lepidonotus clava, assembly GCA_936440205.1. Classification (NCBI taxonomy): domain Eukaryota; kingdom Metazoa; phylum Annelida; class Polychaeta; order Phyllodocida; family Polynoidae; genus Lepidonotus; species Lepidonotus clava. Next base: position 2,680 of record CAKZFK010000130.1, on the reverse strand, counting down.
GACGTCCGGCGGAGGCGTGCCGGGGCTCGAATCGAAGCCCAGACTCTCCCCTTCGAAACGCACTCTCGTTTGAGTCGACGCGACTTGCGGTTCCAGAGATATCGAGGGATTTCCCAGGGCTTTCCGGCATGCGTGCACAGAAAGTGCCGTTAGGAGCGCCCGTAGCCGCTACCATCAGCCCGACAAAAAGATGCGGCAGGCCGAGTTGGCCCCCATAGGCGAAATTTCAGGCCCGTCGGGCTAGGAGGAGACGCCTGAGGGGACGAAAACCGGAAATTTCGGACTTAGAAATTTTTCGACTGAAACCGCCGCCGTCCTCTGGCTTGGTTTAGCGATCCTGACGGACGCGTAGCCGCTACCATCCTGACAAAGTGAGTTTGGCCCGTAGCCGCTACCGTCTCGCACGAGGGGTGTGGACGGAGCCGCAATGAGCACCGCGCCTCGACCGATCGTCCTACGGAGGTGATCTCGGGCTCGAATCGAAGCCCAGGACCTCCTCTACAAGATGCACTCGACGGGGAATCCCTGGAATTCCCCGCTCTCGAGGTACGGGCCCCGGAAGGCCGTTTTTTACCCTTTTTCGTCGCTTAAATGAGAGCCCCGCATCGACCGGACGTCCGGCGGAGGCGTGCCGGGGCTCGAATCGAAGCCCAGACTCTCCCCTTCGAAACGCACTCTCGTTTGAGTCGACGCGACTTGCGGATCCAGAGATATTAGCGATGCGGCTCCGTCCACAAGGGGCGTGGGCGGGGGAGCCGCATTCAGCACTGTGCCTCACCCGGGCCTCCCACGGGGCTGATCTGGGGCTCGAATCGAAGTTCAGCACCTGACCTACAAGGCGAACTTCGAACGGAGTCCCTGCGATCGCCGGTTGAGGAGATACAGGCCCCGGAAGGCCCGTTTTGTCCGTCAGCCCTTTTCCTCACTTTCTGTGCACGCACGAGGGGTGTGGACGGAGCCGCAACGAGCACAGCGCCTCAACCGCTCGACCCACAGGGCTGATCTTGGGCTCGAATCGAAGCTCAGGACCTGCCCTACGAGGTGGTCTACGGACGGAGTCTCGGGGATCCCCGGTTAAGGAGACTCGGGCCCCTGACGGGCTATCGTGGGGTAAATCCCGCATAAGAATTAGGGACGGAGCTAACATCTCTGGATCCGTCGATCGCAGGGACTCCGTTCGAAGTTCGCCTCGTAGGTCGTGAGCTGAGCTTCGATTCGAGCCCCAGATCAGCCCCGTGGGAGGCCCGGGTGAGGAGCAGTGCTGAATGCGGCTCCGTCCACGCCCCTTGTGGACGGAGCCGCATCGCAAATATCTCTGGATCCGCAAGTCGCGTCGACTCAAACCAGGCAGCGTTTCGAAGGGGAGAGTGTGGGCTTCGATTCGAGTCCCAGCACGACTCCGGCGGACGTCCGGTCGCAGCGTGGCAGAGGGTAGCAGGGCCAAAGACTGGCAGCAGCCTCTCGGCACTTTCTGTGCACGCACGGAGCAGAGGGTAGCAGGGCCAAAGACCAGAGACTGGGGCAGAACTTCAGGCTCTCTCAAGCAGTCGCACTTACTTTCTGTGCACGCACGGAGCAGGGACAGGGCCAAAGACCAAACACTGCCAGGCTCTGAGCAGCAGCCAGACTCACTTTCTGTGCACGCACGGAGCAGTGGGTAGCAGGACCAAAGACCAGAGACTGCCAAAGCCTCTCGGCACTTTCTGTGCACGCACGGAGCAGTGGGTAGCAGGGCCAAAGACTGGCAGCAGCCTCTCGGCACTTTCTGTGCACGCACGGAGCAGTGGGTAGCATGGCCAAAGACCAGAGACTGCCAAAGCCTCTCGGCACTTTCTGTGCACGCACGGAGCAGTGGGTAGCAGGGACAAAGACCAGAGACTGGCAGCAGCCTCTCGGCACTTTCTGTGCACGCACGGAGCAGAGGGTAGCAGGGCCAAAGACTGGCAGCAGCGTCTCGGCACTTTCTGTGCACGCACGGAGCAGAGGGTAGCAGGACCAAAGACCAGAGACTGCCGAAGCTTCTCGGCACTTTCTGTGCACGCACGGAGCAGTGGGTAGCAGGGACAAAGACCAGAGACTGGCAGCAGCCTCTCGGCACTTTCTGTGCACGCACGGAGCAGAGGGTAGCAGGGCCAAAGACTGGCAGCAGCCTCTCGGCACTTTCTGTGCACGCACGGAGCAGTGGGTAGCAGGACCAAAGACCAGAGACTGCCAAAGCTTCTCGGCACTTTCTGTGCACGCACGGAGCAGTGGGTAGCAGGGACAAAGACCAGAGACTGCCAAAGCCTCTCGGCACTTTCTGTGCACGCACGGAGCAGTTCGTAGCAGGGACAAAGACCAGAGACTGGCAGCAGCCTCTCGGCACTTTCTGTGCACGCACGGAGCAGAGGGTAGCAGGGCCAAAGACTGGCAGCAGCCTCTCGGCACTTTCTGTGCACGCACGGAGCAGTGGGTAGCAGGACCAAAGACCAGAGACTGCCAAAGCGTCTCGGCACTTTCTGTGCACGCACGGAGCAGTTCGTAGCAGGGACAAAGACCAGAGACTGGCAGCAGCCTCTCGGCACTTTCTGTGCACGCACGGAGCAGAGGGTAGCAGGGCCAAAGACTGGCAGCAGCCTCTCGGCACTTTCTGTGCACGCACGGAGCAGTGGGTAGCATGGCCAAAGACCAGAGACTGCCA
>CAKZFK010000129.1:0-33905 GCA_936440205.1 Lepidonotus clava | reverse complement strand
TGGCAACACGATTCATATGGCCCTATTAGTGCTGTTGCATCTAATGATGACTTCATTGTATTATCTGGTTTAGAGACTTTTCTATACAACAAAACCCAATCCTTTCTATCAGAGATAACACATGAGAAGTGGGAATTGCGTTTCGACGAAATGTACATCACAAACACAAATATTCTCTGGGGTGCTACAGATCATACTGATTTCAAGCTCATGACGATAAATATGCTCACCAATGAATCTAAGGTACTCAGAGAAGGAGTGCTTGAGGTAGACAACGTATGTGGCAGAAAGAATGGCTTTGTCTATGTTGTTTCTGCAAACAGAAGAGATGTAGGGGTGTATTCACAAATTGGTGAGTTCCTGCATTATCTAAAGATAGAGTCCCCAGCATCACGTTTTGGATTTTACATAGAGGCATGTGCTGTTTTAAAGGCTAGCGATGGAAACACCTATGCTATTTTCAGTGGAAGTTCTCCATCAAGTTTCAACATTTATTCTCTGTTGCCATAACTCATATACAGTATTTGATTGCTGGCAATGCTTGCATACTTTTAGATAGCTACGATATTTCCTGATTCAATTTGAAATAGTGTTGTACATTGAGAAAGCTTGAAAATCTGACAACAGGTAACACTACTTTTCATAAAAACTGAACAAACATCAGTATTTTTTTATTTACACGGCTAAGCTCATGTAAATTTGAAGAATTAAAATTATAGCAAATAAGGGAAGACATTCGTTAGAAAATATACAAATTGGTGAATATGAGATTGCAATAATACTATTTTGGGGTCCCAGAAAGACCTTACATTTGTTCATGTATATAATACTACTTTGGTGTCTGTTAACAGCAATAGCTAGCCTGTATGTGGGTCAAAGAGTATAGGGATTTGATTTAAACTGGGAGAGTATTTTGTGCTAGGTCAACGGTCAATGCTCTTGAGGTTGTGCATGATGAGGGGGAGGGGAATTTGCATTGATGTGTCAATCATATATGGGTGTTGTGCAACACTTATATGATGGTCAGTCCTACTAGAGTTCACTTTTGTTCACTCTCCCAGGGTTGACAGGTGTTAACAGTAGAGCATCACATTAAACAAAAGACTGACTTCATTGAGCCAAATGTCATTAACAAAAACAAGACTTCACTAAAACATTTCTGGACTCTAACAATATTGGAACATTTGAGTTGTCTATAAATTTGTTACACATTAAGGATTTTGTATTCAATATATTATAACTGTATATTAGGTGATGTGTGTGTATTCTAGCTGAAATTCCTGTATCCAAGATAACATATGTTTATTCAAAGTATTTTGTGTGCATTTAAGGTAAAGTGTGTGTATTCCAAGTTACATCTGTGTTTGAAATTTGACATTATTCAGCACCTCTGATTCAAATGATTATTATACTTTTCTATCATAGCGTTTTCCTCAAATCTAGAAAACTAATAATGATGGTAAATATCTTAATACATAGGTTTATGTTATTTCCAAGTCATTTGCTATTTTTGAAAATGTATTCATGCTTACATTCTTACTCTAAGTTCCTCGTTTTTAAAGATGCCATAATATTAACTTAGAGACAGGTTATGATGGAAGATGCATAATCTCTCAGTGGCTTATCCATAACCAAGTACAAATTTACATGTTTTATATTAATTGTATGTTAGGTCGGCCATTAGAAAAACATAAACAATAACTAGTACTATTCAGTATTTACAGGTAGATTTTCATGGTATACAATGCAGGTTAGGTGTGCTACAGAGTAAATGCATGACATATTTCCAAGGTGTTATCACCATCTAACATAAAATTGTATTAAATTCAGTCTGTAACTTCAGTCAGAGTTCTGATATCTTATATACAGATGCACACAAACTATTGAAAAATAATCAAATAGTTTTTTCCATTATTTACTTGCACTAATCTTTAGCGGCAAAAAAAGTTGCTAAAAATATTTATATAAATATTCAAGATGAATAGACTAAACCTGCTGTATCTAAGAATTGTGACCATTACCTTTTTGAAATGATCATTTATCTTTTTTTTTTGACTGAGCTTCACATTTTGGGTAGCTGTCTCATAACCATGTGGCAAGATTTAATTGGGGCACAACATTTTAGAAATACTGTACTTTTGAAAATGGGTGGCACCTGCCCGGCATGTTTTCCTATAACACTGTCAAAATGCTGTAAAGGCAATATATTTACACAAACTACAATGTCAACATCACATGTTTTGAATTTTGAATAAAGAAGTACAGTAATATATATCTTGCACATATTTTTGTTATCACTTGTATCTATTTTTTATATAAACATCCAAGTGAATAGGAGGAAAACCATGTTTACATAACTCAGAATGGCCTGACCAATCATTCACATATTATTCACTGTTTCAATTGTAAATACCATAACACCAACCATCAACTAGTAGAATATGACTAATATGGATCTGCTATTAATTCTATTTAATAGAAAAGAAATCAAAGCATACTTATAGCCAATTTAAAATTATTTCTATGACCCAAACAATTATTTGACAATGATATCAAGGTACATCTCTACACCTCATATATTTCCAGATGCATTAAACTATATTGTATGAGCACTCTGAAAAGTGTTTTCAGTATGACCTTATCAAGCTTCTTGTAGTTTGAAGCAGTATAAAGATAACCACATTCAAACAAATACATGTACTAAAAGAGCAGGTAGAGAATGGTCAACAAATCCAATGCTCTCGGTTTCAATCAGCGGCCCAGTATCATATTGGTGGTGTGAATTGTGTTAAGGAATGCTTCATACATCTTACTCCAAGAATGGTCTCTAGGATGCTGCCCTTAATTGAAAGAATCCCATATAAATTGATATGAGCAGGAAAAAAAAAAGATATTATGGTTCAAAGAAAACCATTGAATAACAGCTATTATGCTGAAGATTAAAGGTAAATATGGGTATTAGACATGATTTTGCACAAAGGTAGAGATTAACTCATTTACTTTGCGCATGATAATTGAAATAGTGTAAAGGTCACCAGTTGAATACGAGAGGATAATAAGAATTCTTCCAAATTACTTAGCTTATGACAATACCTAGTATAAATATGCATGGCAGGTGCCGCTGATAGGTGTAAATATACCTGATGACAATGCTCACCGGGGTACACCTCCCAACAGGCGTCGATGCCTGGGGTAAAAATCAATACCAGACTGCTATAAGAAGTGGGAAAGTAGAGTAAGAGAGGGAGAGAAATCATTAAGGTTTGGACAATACAGATCGAGAGATTCGAGGGGTTTAGATAGCTACGCAACCACAGGGACATCTGGTGACTTATACGATACTACCGCACTACGGCTGGAAGTGAGACTAGGCGGACTCTGAGGAGGAAGCTTACTCTACCCTGAATTGGAATTGTAACACCTAGAAACTTATCATCTCTTCACTGGCAATTGTACGCATCACCGTATCCACCAATAAACTTACCCTACTGCCAAGCGTTGTTCATGTTATGGATTGAGCGCCCATCTCGTGGACTTCTTTACCACTCAACTAGCACCTATTAGGAATAGTATTAACGACAGTGATTATCTCTGACAATGCACTATAACTATAATTAACCCTTTAGACCCCAAGGATTGCGACTGTGTATTGCTGTATTTCCCCAGGATTTCCGTGGATTTCCCTAAGGAATTCCTCAATTTTCCAGTGATTGATCAATTTCAAATGCTCACCCACTAATGGCAATAAGAATTATTACTACCTGGTTTATAGTATTGAATTGGGAATTAAATCAGCTTTAAAACAATATATTTGCCATTTTTGTAGGTTGAAAGTCTTATGATTGGAAAAATATGGAAAAATTAAGGGAAAATCGTCATTTTTGCGGGCGGCTACGGCTGGATTGGGGAGTACACCCTCGGGCGGCTATGGCCAGATTGGGGGCTAAAGGGGTTAACCATAAACAATACAATAGCGTTCAATTTCTTGTCAACCATAATAGAATTATCAAACTCACACAGCTGTTATATGAATGCAAAGGGACTGTAATAAAACTTTAAAAACCGTATGTTAAAATGCCTGTACTTATGAAGCTTTATAATGTACAATTACTTAGAGTACGTCGAGAAACACATTTACTCTTGTTCATGTATCGCAATATAGTCTCTATACTAGTAATAGAGCTGTTATTAACAATCATATGACACTGCGCAGTACTTCTAAGATTAAGCTGAGACATAAAACTACTCGTAGAATATTAGTTATGAAAAGCCCCTATTACAGAGGGCTTTCATTGTTGGATAAACTACCTCGAGAAATACAATTATCTGCCTCTGAAATTTTATTTAAAAGGAATGTTGAAAGATGGATGGCCTTAAATAATTCCGATGATAATGTGGCATCTGTAAGGATCAACCTGATGATGTGTATGTATTCCTGTTGTAAATGAAGTGTTGTATTATGTTGTGTATTCGCGGATTGTATCGTGTTTATATCATCATCTGATCTCATTACATTACTAGTGGTTAAGTACTGTTATTTTTTCAAATTTACATTATATATCACTACAAGGCTGGAAGATCTCGATGTTATATTGAGAAGCAATAAAAATGAATTCAAAATATGTCACCATATCCATTTACGAGATATCAGCATTTTTGAAAAATCACATTTTGCCCTATCAAAAAATATATATCCATAATTTTGACGTCAAAAGCTGTAAATGTTTAGATAGGAACAAGATATACATTTCAAGATTAAAAAAACATGGGGTCACCATCAAAAATCAAAATTTATTCCTGAAAATACTAAAAATTGACCCCAAAAAATAACAAAAATAGCCTATTCTTTTTTGAGAAATTAACAACAATATTTCTTTTGGGCAGATTATTGTAAATATTTTGAGTTTATGATTATAAGATCACATTTCGGTAACATTTTATAGAGTTTGAGAAATGAAAAACTATTAACACCAGGTGGCGCTGCAGTGAATACCCATATTTACCTTAAAGTCTCAGGTATGTTCTTTTTAAATTAAAAACACAAGAAAATATTACTTAAAGGTACATCATGCTGTTCAACATGATTCAGAATGAACAATAGGGTATCTTAGATATCTTTAATTTATTATGCTTATCTTATACCTAAAGGAGTTCACATATAAAAAAGAAAAATCAATATTCACTGTTTGTGATAAAAGATATTGCCCTTTAAGAAATTGATGCTTGACTATTGGTTTCAATTGGAAAAATGAGTAAATTTCCCATGGTGAAATAACTAACAATGTTTTTTTCATGAAACTTGGACATAACGTTCCTATTCTATGAACATAAATATTAAACACTAAAAAAATAATATTCACTAGATAACTTAAAAAGAGGGTGATTTTGCTTAGATAACACTTAATTACTTGAAGAAGGATCATTCAAATTAAGGGAAAATATGATTAAAAGTCTTATTGTATTGCCCTATTAATTTTAATTAATCTTATATTATTGTAGGACAATATTTTTTCCTTAGTTTACAATTTTCTATCCAGGTGGCACCCTGAACAGCAATGTGTACCTTTAACACTTAACGTACATCCTATGTATACTTTGCAAAATGGTAGCAGTCACCTTGTACATCTGGTGGCCCATAATGACTAGGCAGTGGATCATAAATCAACTGGCTCATAACAGCACTGGCCCATAATCACGGCAAATTTTTGAACTCATACATTAGACAGGCTCGGCCGTGTCTGAATCCACTTGCTCTAAAACGTGTCAAGGAGTGTAAGTCTTACTCCACCATTATCCCTGAAAAATCAAAGTATCATTATACCACCCATAGCAGTGGGCGTGTTAGGTAATACTTTTGCGCCCACCTCAAAGTTTCCCTTCCCCTTCTGGCGTGTATATAAGTGTAAGTCAGGGGGTGTTAATTATATTGTGTCACAATAGTCCCGTCCGCTCATAGTTCTCTTCACACGCCAAACCTTCTCGGCGTCTTAACGTACCTACCCTCCATTCAGGCACCAATATAATTGCCAGCAGTGGCGTACCCAGTCCCCACCACTCACGATTGGATTAAGCAATTTGGCTCCACAATCTGAAAATTTCGTTTGGAATTTCTTATTAGATTACTTCTCGTGTTCTATCAAAAATGAGCCTATAAAAATCCGCCATACAAAGTTTACATGCGCGACATAACCACCGACCGTTCATTCTTATTCATATAAATACGAATTTACCTTTAAAAAGGGCAACTTCAGGGCTACACTGTTATTTATCTACACTGGCCTTCCCACATTTGCATCATATAATCTATAAACGCAGGTTGATATGGGTTTCCAAGCTCAACAAAAATGATACTCAGTTTCCTGACCTAATAAGAATAGATGAGGCTGAAGCGCAGAAGGAGTAGCGTATAGTGTGCACACAACTAGGGTAAAACAGGGTTGTATTGCTCACATTGGTATATCATTAGCGCATTTAGTTTTAATAGCCCTTACATATAGCTATCCCTCGCTCCCCTGTTCCCTTGTGCATAACATTTCATAATAAATCAGGTCCATTCCTAATGGCGGCAAAGTTTGGAAGCGTCCATCATGGCCGGCCTTAATCCATTAACACCCATAAGTACCCGGAAGCACCCCATCTAATCTGTACCCCCCTCTGACATCTGACAAGGGCAGGGGCACAGTCTTGGTAATCACATAACTCACACCAAACCCTCTTAAGAGCGACACAGGTATCATGCTGGGTGTCATCTGAAGGACTCCCCGCCATTATCAGGGGTTAGTTATCGAGTTAACACGGGCCAGAGTTGCCCCAGGGAACCTGCTGGGTCAGGCACTTCCATACCCAACCTACGTTCGCCTGCAAAGCACATGTAGCTAAATCTTTGACAGGCCTATTTCACCCTACCATCCATCGCCCCTTCCACCCGGAAAACCATTTACCCTTACCATCCATAGATGGAGTATTAAAAGTGTTCGAAATTAACTTCTTTTGAAGTCATCCGTGAGAGATGAGATTCATTAAAAATTCATTAAACATTTTCTGTATGGATAAAAGGTACCTCCCGGCCTATATAACTACCCTAAATAATTCACCTTAAACTGGGTCTAAGCTGGTTAGATATAAAGCCGACCTTAAGGTTTGAGACTAATTTCAGCCAGTCCAGACTTAAATCGGCCTGAACTCCATATAAACCACCTGCAAATAAAACCTATAAATATCAGGCAGTAATGGCATTTACAGGCTTTCTCACTTCTCATCCACAAGTAAAGAAACCCCATGCCAACAATTCATTTTGAAGTCTGCCTTCCAATTCAATGAGAACAAGCCGACACCCTAACCAACGAAAGCTTACTAGCAAGCATACGCCTAAGCTTATACTCTTCGCACGGCTTTTCTTTTGGCATTAACGTAAGGTTTCTGCACGGAGGTCAAAACCTTTAGATCCCAGGTGCACGTGGCCACTGTCTGTCTACTCCTTCCCGTGACTGGGAAAAAGTAATAAAAGACTAGAGCGGTCTCTAGCCTGCATCAGACATGGCTCCAACAGTATCCATAGTCCTCCTTCGTGGACTCTTTATCCTGGGCACTGTCTCAGCTAAGCCATGCCTATGCACCAGTACGGTAAACCGTTTTCGTACCAACTATGGTGTAGTATTCGAGAGTAAACCGTCCATCCACATAGGTAATGAGTACTTCACTACCGAAGTCGATATCATTTTACCACTTCCTCCTTCTCCCAAACAGGCAGCCGCACTAAATTGTAGACACGGCGCTACCCTGGCAGCCGGTTCAATGGAACAGTGTCGAAAAATCCAACTTATGTTGAATAACATAACATCTATTGGGAAGACTACAGCAGCGAAGGTCACCAACGGACTCCGGGAAGTGCAATCAATTTTGGAATCGACGGCCCAGCCAACACCTCCATCAGCCAAATCCAGGAAGCAGCGGGCTCTGATTCCAGAAATCGGCAAGTTCTCCGAGACTTTATTTGGAACGGCCACACTCGATGACTTGAAGCAACAGACTCGTGCTGACCAGGTAAATGCCGATGAAATCGGCTTCCTCGATGGCAAAATAAATGCAGTCCTAAAGGTAGTTGACTCCACTTTGGAAATCCAACTCCAGGCCATCATAGAGAACACTCATTCCATATACAATTTGTCCCGAGGACTCCAGGCTTACATTAGTAACCGGGAATTGATGGTCAGGTTGATGCAAGATTTGCAAGAATTGCGTCTACTGGATTTTAAACTGGACTATTCCCTTGATGTCTTGCTACAGGCTATTCGCGACCTAACGGAGAACAGGCTGAGTAACTCTTTGATATCGGAGACTGATATGAGCAAGATTCGGTACCTTTTCCTTTCCAAGTCCAATCGTTCAAATATTTATATTCCAAACACTCGCGACATGTATAGAAGTGTAACTGTTTTAGTCCCCCCGGTTTTACAGCGAAATGTTCTGAAAACTATTTTGAAGATTCCCGTTATTTCCTTAGACAAAATATTTACGGTTCTAAAAGTGAACACCTTCCCTCTAGCCTTCCATGGGCATTATACTCGCCTCTCCAACACACCGGCTTATTTATTGGTGTCCGCAACCCAATACACGGTATCCTCCAACCCAGATCTGGATAATTGCCATTCTCTGTTTTGTCATTATGACCTACCAATTCGCAGGCTTTCTCCCTCGTCTTGCCTCATTTCTATCTATCTACGTGATCATGAGTCTGTCAAATGTTATTGTGATTTCAAAATACTCATTCAGTCTAATTTCAGAAGGTCGAACATCCAAGTCATTGCAACAGGGACCTATTTGTTCTCTCACATAGACGAGGTTGTTGTGCGCTGCCCCAACCGAACAACAACCCATCCTGGATGTGAATCGTGCGTTCGTGCCTTTGAATGTGGTTGTTCTGTGTCTGCCAAAGAATGGGAAATTCCCGTCTCAAGTGTTAACTGTTTGCCTTCTACAGCCGGCCCCTTAAGAACAGTTTTCCCCGTCAACCTTGCTAGTCTTCAACACCTCAACCTGTCACTTAGCCGACTTGTGAACCCGGATTTTTCGTACGATAAACCATTCCCAATTTTACCTCTTAGCCCGCAAATGCGAGTCCGCCAAGAGGATATTTTTAAGAGAGCAAAAGACAATTTCCTTTCCCTCCGTACATACATGAAAGAGATTCGACTGAATGAGGTTGAATACAAGAAACTTCGTGGTGACTTGCATCTTCCCCACGTACCATTCCTCCCCCCTAGTGTGCACGGTACTGTTTACCTGTTGAACATTGGACTTACTTTTATAATGGTACCAGCACTTTTTGTTTTCATCTCAATTCTGTATTTCAGACAACGTAGGATTCAAAGCGCATGCAGACGCTTGACTTTAAATTGAGTTGGTTATATATACATTAACTATTAACTCTTCCTTTTATTGCAGCTCAAAAGTTATCAGTTCTCATTCATGTTCGATCTTTGTTGTTTAGAATATATACTTATTTTATAATTCATTTCCCATTATCAAAATTCGTTAAGGACCAGTTCCGATTTCATTGTCGCCCTCATGAATTCCCATTTATAATTAGTCACAGCCACATAAGACTACACACGTTCATGATATCAAAGTGTTTTATTGTTATGCATGCGGAAAAGGTTTTAGGATGTCCACGTGTCAACGTTTCGCCTATTTTCCCATAATTGTATTTACTGAACGTACACTAATGTACATATGTAACTCGAAAGCTTCGTGAACATATATGCATTTCACAATTAAAATTTTCCCATATCTACTTCAAACATATCGTACACTTTTATATAACTGTTCATCACACCCAAGAGTCTACGTCAGGCATGCAGCCCAGTTTTTCGGCTGGGAGTAGTTCTTGGGCCATGTTGTTCCTGTTGTTTATCAGGCAAACGCTCGCTCTACAAAGTCTGTGCCTGAAAAATTTGTTCAGGCGCACGCGCTCCGTACGAGGAATCTTGACTTCTTGCGGGAGTTCCAACGTCAAGGGTTCGTCACTGCCATTCAGATGGACCGTGAGTGGGCCCGACCAGGCGACGGTCAGGGCCTTGGACAGGATGCTCGGTCTTTGGATGATCATTCGTGGGCAGGCAGCACTTCCTACGGCTTCCATTTCGGCGGGAATGGGAGCCAGTGGAAATAGGAGCGTTTCCCATCGGCAGTAGTTTCTCAGACAGCACTGCACTGTAGCCCTCCGACGTTGACCCTGCGCCAACGAGCGACAGCCTGCTGCCAATTTCCAGAAGATACCGATAAATTTCCACCCCAGGTATATCACTAACAAGAGAAGCAGCCACTGATGGTCGGATTGGTCCGCGGGTTGGAGGTGACTAGGTCTCACCACTGGCCTTTCCTCCCGAACAAGACGCAGACGCAGACTTGCGTTTAACAGTCGCTCGATGTCCATGGCCATCAAGTGGCTGTTCTGAACCAGTGTCTAGTACAGGCACATACTTATACCCCCCACCCCACACGACATCACAACCCCCCAGGTACTGTAAGGGCTTCGTCTAGTCTTTATCGAAAAGTTAACTCTCGGTCGACAACTTAAACGCTAGGTAAGGTACAACTAAAACGACTTCTTCTAGCCGGGGGCTTCACAAGTTTTTACACTGGGTAGTGCGAAGCACGTCTAATAGGCCGCTATTTTCTTCAGAGAGCCGATCGACAGGGGGTTCATCTGAAATGACTTCTGTCGCGTTTGACACCGGGACACGCGTCTATGATGACCGCGTCCACCTGTTGGCCATCTGAGGCGGCGCATGTCAACTAGCTTCTGTGTCAGGTCCCTCACAGGAGTACCGCGGCACGCGGCCCGCGGGGTAGTCTTAACACTTCTTGACACGTAACAGGCCTCACAAGGGGCGGCGGTGAGGGTGTCGCTGATACCCCATGTACTCCCCGTCACAGCTAGCATGTAACTTATGGTAAAAGTCTCTCTTACCCCGTCCACACCCCGTCACGTCTACCACGTAACTTATGTTCAAAGTCTTGCCTCATCGATAAAAGATCGCTTTCACCAGATCATGTATCCACAGGGGGGCCTGCCCGGCATGTATAAATACGGCGTGGCATATGGCTATATAGATCACTTGAAAACTTGCTGCCACCATGAACGGGTCAACTGATTATAGTGACTCTGTTCTGTCAAACCCGTCTACGAGCTCATGCAGGATCTTGACCAGCAGCCCCAAATCGGGTGGCGAGAAAATAACCGATCATGATTCATCAGCAGGCGTAGGTACTCTGATCTTGGATATGTCTGAGGATGCGCGTCAGTATGGGTCTCAGAATGGGTTTCAGGATCTCTCTGCGGATCAGTCACTTCAGGACTCCCTGTACGCGGACGAGGGATCCACCCTCAACGACGTTGAGCTTAGCCTTGGTGGTTCCCAAGGTGGTACTGCATCCGCATCGTCGTCCACGCCCTCCACGCCCTCCACGCCCTCCACGCCCTCCGGATCCACGCCCTGGGGGATGACGCCCTCCACGTCTCAAACCCATCCATGGTTCCCCACCTCCACGTCCAGAACGTCGTCTACGCCCGGACCCTTGACATCGCAAGGGTTGTTCTCGTCGACGACGTCCCAAAGGTCGTTCACGCCCGGGCCCTTGACATCGCAAGGGTCGTTCTCGTCGACAACGTCCCAAAGGTCGTTCACGCCCGAATACTTGTCCTTGTCCGGCCCCTCCACGTCTACAGCTGAACCGTCCATGGCCCATTTGCTGGCCAGGATGGAGGAGCTGGAGAAGAAGTGCCCAAGGGCGGAGGCTGAAGCGGCTGCGGCAAAGGCCCAGGTGGAGGTGCTCGTGAACCAAGCAAAGCCAGCTGCAGCTGACAAACCACCCAAACCACGCAATGAAATATGTGTAAGTTCTAAAGTTTGTTTTTACAGCTATAATTAACTAATAATCTCACCTTGAAAACGTTACCGTTTAATATAGTTCTCGGTTTGTTTAGAAATGATCTCATTCCTAGTATAGCCCTGATGTTCTTCTCTTTTGCCGCGCCGCCAGGGAACATCCCGGAAAACAATGAAAATCCGTAATGATTTCGTACACTGACATATAGTTAGAAGTCCACTATTAATAATTGGCTTATTATATTGTTTGTAGCAACTCGTTCGTTCGGCCTACAAGGCCAAGAGAGGTGACCCTGATTGGGGATTCAACCTGAACCGTGGGTAAGTTGATTACGTCATAAGAACATGAATAGTACAGAAAATAATATTGTTTTTAAGTAAGCAATGGGTAATGTGTTCCTGAACACCAGAAGCTGCAGCTGAATATAAGTTTTGCTGTTTTTTCTCATGTTAATAGAGTCATAGAGCACTTGACGTGATGCCAATGAATTGAACAATATAAATAAATTCCAACATTCAGGGCGGGGATCAAACACCCAGATAACGTTGCGATCATCAAGGCCGTTGTTGACAATGTGTGCCTGGGGCCAAATACCCCCAGAAAAGAGGTGTTAGGTAAGTCCCATAGGTAGCAAGTTTCTTTGTTAACTAACCTGCAGCTGTACATTTCATGCATCTAATGTCCATGATTCCAAAGTATTGGTCCTTCAATTAACACAAAATTTAACATGCTTGAAATGCTGGAAATCTGTTTTTAGTGTCTAAATAGGCTCCACTTACATTGGAAATTGTTACTTTTATAAATTAAGTTATCCTCCCAGTCATCTGAAAAAAACGTAAGTTCTATTATCTGGACAAAGAAATATAATACCGGTGTAATGATGGTTTTAATTCCTGAATAATATGTTGACCCTCACTTTGCATTTTGATTTATTGCCTTTATATTGCCTTTGTCTACTTAATGGCTCCAGTTTTAAGCATACTTCATGTCCTTCCTCTTTTTCTAGCTGCTGCCAACACCTATTTCAAGACCCTCCAAAGCAGGGCCAGCAGAATACGGAACGACCGAATCAAGGCGGAAAATGAAAAGTCTATCATCCGTCACCACGTCAACGAGATAAATACATTTTTGTTACAGACTTCCTCTATAGACCACAAAAGTCTGACGTCACGGACCCCTCCCGCACCATGTGTTGGGCCTAAACCTTTTACGACCGGCCCCGGTAACCCTACACCCCCGGTCACCGGCCCGGCCTGCCCTGGAGGGGGCACCGATAACACCCGGCTGGACCGCGGTCACCCGTACACACAGACAATAACATTGCCTATAACTTTGCTATTTATTAACTCTTTTTCTTTTCAAGTATATCATAATGCACATTGATAGTTCCCCTATGAAAGTACATGTTTTCATAAGTTTGCGAGCATTATTAGTGGAAATAGCAAATCTGACAGCTGGGTCCTACTATAGTTCATAGAGGGGACCCCCGGCCCAGCCCGGCCCATGTTTAGGCACGGGAGCAGCGTGCAGTGACCGTTAGGGGCCCGCCTGACGTCATGGCTTTTGCGGACTATTGTTCTCAACATTGTTTGACGTAGTTCGATTCAGGCAGGCCGAAATTTTACACTTTTCAAACATATTCCGTTAATATTTTTTTTTCTGGAAAAGTGCAAAGCCGAGGAGAAAGAGTAATGTCTATGGTCTATGCCCAGTCTGTCCACTCCTTGGGTGGAAGGATACGCATCATTGTTCTAAAAAACGCGAAGAAAGGGTCTATTTTGACAAAATTCACATGTCCTTGTTTCTAGAAAAAAGGTTACTTTTTCATTCCAAATATCCATGATATGAAAATAAGGGTCTTTTTTTCCTGGGAAATATGGAATTTCACGAAAAAAGGGTATTTCTTGGCCACAAAATGTCTGCGTTTTGAAGAATAAGGGGTCGATTTTTTGGTATAAATGTCAGTGGAAAGGGGTTGTTTTCTATTTCAAAGAACGATGATATGTCCTACTTTTATATCTGAGTAGACAGACTGGGGGTCTATGGTATAGGGGGTGTGACTTCCCGGGGACCCACTCGGTTCAAAAAGGGGTATACGTACGAACTGCGGTCGGAACTATACCGGGGGCTGTAGCTGTGAATCGGCAATTTGGCTTAAAACAGGGGGCCCGGCTGTGAAATGATCTTATGGTTGTAACACTGAAACTTGGGAAACAATCATAATTTTTTTACATTATGAATTTTTATAGAGCACTGTAACCTTACTTGCTTCCTTGGACAATATTCTTGACATACAATTAGAATGGATATGACACAATTAATAAAAAGTGCCTGTATGTTATAGAGACCAAGGATAGAGCAACGCTTTTGAAATTAACTGCAGTGACCAGCTTTTAAATTAAGGCAACTGAAATATTGAAAAACTTGTTTGTGTTTATTTGATGTTCTTGACCAAGTATGTCGTAACTGTATTAAAATAAAAAAGTGTCTTTTTAACTTTGCAGAAGCTCAAAAGACGGATAGTGGGGGTGGAAAATTTCGTCACAACGTGGGACGAAGCTCGTAAGAATTCCGTGAGGCGCCTCCTCACCCCCGACTACACGAGCGACGAGGAGCGCGGACTTTATTTTCCGGTCGACAAAGAGGGAAGACCACCGAGCGATTCCACCGCCGCATCAAACCGCTCGTGTGGGAGAGCGATGAGCTGAGTGCCTACAAAGCCCACCTGGACGAAACTGAGTTTAAAGAACTTAGCCGCCGTCAGCGGGGCGTTAGATTGGAAAAGAAGCGGAACAATGTCCCCGACGATAATCCAAAACGCCAACAGCCTCCTCCCAACACCCCAGACTGGGCGGTGAAGCCCGCGTATCGGTCGGGTATCGCCGATGCACAGCCAATTTAACTTATTTCTAAAGGGTCTGTTTAAAGCTCTATTTTATGTGATGTTTATGTTTATCATCTTTATGTTTTCTTTACACTACGTTTAATTGTATGGTCTGTGTCACGCTGTATGTTAGGTCTTTGTACTTTCTTCAATTGTATAGTTGTTTTATAAACTTTTATCAAAGAACTTTGCGCCTCTTGTTTTGATTGTGGCATGCTCAATAAGCAGGGAAGTATTTCTATAGATATGTTGGTTGCCTAAGACTCGCCTTATATTAGTCTAAAACCGTACGCGTTATCCAGGTCCTTCTCATAAGTGAATCTTAAATTTATGAATACTTTTTATTTACGATACGAAACGCATTTAACTATAATGACGTGTCATTTTGTTGAAAACCCGAATGTGCTATTTCTTGAAGATAGACCACGAACTTGAAATCGATTACAATACAACACTTTTTTGATGAGTGTTATGGTACAAGGTCTCTACCATTAGAAGAGCAATGGAATGACACCTAGGCCTGTTATCAATAATAGCATAAATCAATCATAAAAAGTGTATTTTAAACATACATAAGCTCGATATACGATTTTTAAAATGATGCGACATGAATCATCTCTTCGTACTTATTTCGCAGTCATGAAAAAATAATGTTGCATGAAGCCGGTTTTAATTAAGAACTGTTACTTCTTTTCTAGTGGATCCTTTTTAGTTAGATTCCATGCAGTAAGTTGCAAAAGTATTTTTTCAGAAATTTTATTATGATCAAATACATCGCTGCCAGTAGGACCTATCAAAATTTACAAGTGACCATGTAGTCTCCTGATGAACCCGAAATACTTTCTAGGATTTGTATGACACGGTAACCTATATTCTTTCTGTGAGAGAATAAAAAAACCTCATGCATAGTGTAACCCTTTAAAGTGGGAGTTCTCCGGGAGTTATGTATTGGTAACTTGGAGCTTCTGTGACATTGCAAAATTAATAATTTAAAAAACGAACAAGTCGATTTAGGTGTCGAGATTTATTAAGGGACGATAGCTTAATTAGCTATAGCCATAATTTCGGTTGGAGCCCGATAGCCAGATTGTGGCGTTAACCACATTTAATTCCACTACTAGTTTTGGTTGCAGACCTAGTTTAGCCTCAGGCCCCTAACTTAGGGGCCTGTCTCACAGATTACATAAGGGGTTGACCCTAGCCCGAGCCAGAGTAAAAGCGCTCTTGTCAGCGTCATACTGCTCTTTCCAAAACCGAAATTTTATTTAGCTACAAATTCAATTTATAACCATAACACTTGTATCGATTGCACGCATATTGGTAGTTCGGCAGCATATTGGTAGTAAACACACAAAAATACAACATTTTTCACACAAGACTTAATCAAGGTCAACACGGCTTAAGTCGACTGAAGTATTAGTACTAATTGCAAGCTCACCGGGCCGGTATTTCCCCAAAAGAACAGGCTCTCCTATGCCTATACCCATGGTAACCAACTGGTAGCGTATAATTTCCTTAGTCATCAATCTTGTCAACATGATGTCCTTCAGTTTATTAACCTTTAAATGTGTGGGCAGTCGTGTCGATGTGCCGGTATAGCAGTCGGTCATTTGGATGACACAGTTAAATGTGTATCGTGCGCCTAGGCATATATTTTCGGCTTTAGTCAGTGTGATAGGATCGTCTGTTTGAAAGATATAATCTCCAAAATGTCCAGGGAACGTGCCTATTTTAAGCCATACACTGTGATTGCCCGAGACAAGCAAGTATACACGAAAACGAGCATCTGCGAAGATGCGATTAATTCCGGAGCAAACAAAGAATATGCTAATAATTATGGCTACGGCGAGGATAAGAAGAAGAGTGTACAAAGAGAGAAGTACCACAGTTGGGAATTCTTTAATGTTTCCGTCTCCTGGGTTGGCTTCAGATCCAGTGTCAGTTACGGTATGGTCCTGGTCCAACAAGGCTTGCAGGGTGTCATGAAAGGTGAGGCCGGTCATCGCATCGTGTTTTGGTGGAGGGTGACCGGTAAATGGAGCAGTGAGGTTGACCAACCGGGTACGGGTTACTCCAGGCTTATTGTGAACGACCCTAGGCCAGTGTCCGCCACTGGCAGCTCGAACAAATTCCACGCATGATACAAGAACCAAGTACGCGGCAGCTATATATTGAAAAAAAAGAAAGAAGAGAACATGAAGGTTGTCATCTCAACTTTAAACAAACACCTTCCTTCCAAATTACCATGGCCAGGCTATTCAAACAGACAGAATAAACTATAACTGCCATATGGCCACACCCTAGAATTCAGAAAACTGGCCATATTAATTAATTAGGAAGGGCGACCCCCAGAATGAATACATATGTTTTACCTATTTTGAATAATTTGGAAAGTCAGCCATCGACTCGTATCACTTGTAGAACAAAAGTAATTAAGAAGATTCTCACCAAGGGTGGCACTCAGGATTTTGACACTCATGATATTCACGTAGCCATACACCAAACGCACTATATAACGAAATAAGCTGGCCCTAAGTAGTAGCAGAAAGCTTAAGGTTTGACCTTCGAGCTAAACTTCGAGCTCAGTTTTCAAGGCAGATGAAATCCTATCACCAGTCGACCTGACGGCGGCCGATGCGTTTCGGAAGCTGAGGAAACTTCACTGCCCTTTAATGGATAGACCCTAGTTTTTAATGGCAGGTGTCATGCCCTCACCAGTCCAGACGGCGGACGATGCGTTTCGGAAGCTGAAGAAACTTCACGCGCCCGACAAATCACGACAACGCGCTACCGTGACGGCCAGGCTGGAGGCGACAGTAATCTCCTGGTAATACTGTGGCAGGCTGTTCTCGGCTTTAATTTCACACGGGTGTCTGAGGTTAGGAGCTCGAGTGCAACTACCCCTGGGTCGGGGCTGTGGCATGTCGCGGCAATTCGCGGCTTTCAGCTGGTGGGACCATAGGCGTCGGTCTGTACCATAAATAATACTTGGGTCGCGGTCGCAAATGGGGAAGGTTCATCGCCCTGAAGTGCTGCTGTCTAACTCAAGTTCGCCATGGCCTCGTGGTGTTTCAAGGGTCTGACCAGTGACCAGGCAGAAACCAGAAGAAATATGGACACTAGCCGAAACCGATGGTGCGACACATGTAAACGTCCAGTATCAAAAAGTACATATAACAGGAAGCATCGTATGGAGCATGGTGAGTACCAGATAAATAGTATGACTAGGATAAAGTCACTTTCACCTGAAATCGATATCCTTCAAAACCTTCCTAGCTAGCTTGCGCGCATAGATATTATTTTCAAATACCTACTATACTCTTAATGATCAGTTAGTGTTTGGAAAATTATCGGCAGCCTAAATCTTTTCTTGACAATTAAACAATTGTTCAAATAATGAATGACTTAAACAATGGACGTTATATATATGTATCCCTCCATGCATCTTTCTATCATAGCTTTTGAGTCAGAGAAACAACATTGGGTGGGAAAGTCTGTACTCTGAAACCCTACTGTACATTTAATTTATTCTTATACATGTGTCTTGCAGAACCACCCCCATTTGGTTTACCTCAACGCGCTGGCAATCAGGCAGAAGTGGGTCTTGAGGCCGAAGCTGCAGATATTCAGGCTGAGGCAGGTAACCAGGCTGAAGCAGGTTTTCAGGCTGAGGCAGTTAACCAGGCTGAAGCAGGTTTTCAGGCTGAGGCAGTTAACCAGGCTGAAGCAGGTTTTCAGGCTGAGGCAGTTAACCAGGCTGAAACAGGTTTTCAGGCTGAGGCAGGTAACCGGGCGGAAGCAGGTTTTCAGGCTGAGGCAGGTAACCAGGCTGAAGCAGGTTTTCAGGGTGAGGCAGGTAACCAGGCTGAAGCAGGTTTTCAGGCTGAGGCAGGTAACCAGGCTGACGCAGGTTTTCAGGCTGAGGCAGGTAACCAGGCTGAAGCGGGTATTGAGGCTGAAGGTGGTATGCAGGTTGAAGCGGGTATTCGGGCTGAAGGTGGTATCCAGGTTGGAGCTGGTATTCGGGCAGAAGCTGCAGCTGCTAATCAGCGGCAGGCTGAAGTCGGGAATCCGGGAGAAGCAGACAGTCAGCCTGTGGGTCGCAATCAGCCTGTTGAAGAGGCAGTACCCATGGAAGCCGATGAGGAGTCAGGTGATGATATGGAAGACTATTACGGTACCATGGAAGATTCCCAAGAAACGGAAGAAAATGATAAGCTTGATCCAGAGGCAGTCAAGATTCACAACAGGGCCATCCGTCACTTAAAAGTGGTTTTCGGTGACGGGACGGGTCTTCCTAGCCCATTGGCAAGGCTTGTTAGTGGTACCCCTAATAAGAATATCCAAAGCCTATTTTCATGGGTTCTTTTCTTTCTTTTGCAGTGGCAGATCCACACCTTCACCAGTGATACGCAAATGGCTAAAGTTATGTGCTTCATTTGTGAATTATTGACGGTAGCAGGTAATGACCGGGTTTCACAAGCAGCGGAGGCAGTATTCCCCAAAACGATGCGGATGATGTACAATTGGTTGGGTACAGACCTAACGATGACTAATTACTCTATGAGTGTATGCTGCCCGGCCTGTTATAGGTTGTCGCATTCTGTGTTGTCCACCACTGAGCGTGTGCGAGGTCGAGGCTTTTACACGGATCGTAATGGTATTCAGCAACCCATTAGGTGTACAACCATCGGTGATGATTTAAAACGTTGCAACAGGAAATTGTTTTCTGAGGCCAAGATTGTTGGGGAAATTACCGTCCTTCCAGTCAGGACATTCTGTTACCAGTCGCTCGAGAAGAGTTTGCAGGTTATGATGAAACGTCGAGGTTTTGAGCTGAAATGTATAGAATGGAAGGGAAGGAGGATACCCGACAGAGTGTATGCTGACATTTACGACGGTTCGGTATGGAAAGACTTTAACGCGAACAACGAGGGCTTTCTTGATAATGAAAACAACTTGGCTCTTCAGATGAATATCGATTGGTTTCAACCATTCTCTCGGAAAGCTTCGATGTCAGTAGGGGGCATTTACCTAACAATACTTAACCTACCCAGAAATGAGCGGTACAGATTTGAGAATGTCATACAATACGGTATCATTCCAAACTTAAGTAAAGAACCTGCCGACCTTACCAGTTTTCTGAGGCCCCTAGTCAACGAACTCAAGGAATTCTGGCATCAGGGAAAAGGCTTATTACCAACGATTGCCCAAATGGCAAGACCGTTAAGTTGGCGCTTTTGAACGTTGCTGCCGACCTGCCTGCAGGGAGGAAGACCTACGGTTTCCTGCTACCTAATGCTATCATGGGTTGTTCAAAATGTCTGAAGGAATTCAAGAATTCAAACCGTGGAGGATTCAACATGGCGAATTGGACTCCTCGTACTCTGGACCAACACAAGGAGAGAGTGAGTGAGATTACAGCTGCATCCACCCCGAGAGAGAAAAGTAAACTTGAGAAACAGTATGGAGCTCGTTCCTGTGTCCTCCTAGAATTGCCCTACTTCAATCCCATCAGGTAAGTCCAGGCCGAACAAATTTAAAGGCCAATCTTACACAGAATTAATCCAAAATATGAACAATTTTAATTTGACATTTGAATAAACATTAATAAAAATGTTTCCATTAGCAGTAACTGTATTATATGACATTCATTTCTTCAGGTTCCTCTCGATCGATGTGATGCATAATGTACTGTTGGGTAAGTGTTGAAGCTTGACCTAACGTTAAATAATGTTTAGCACTGATAATGTGTTTGAAATGGAACTTGCATTTGCCTTTAATTTGGACTATTAGTTCATTGGGGTTTCAATACCGATTTCACATATGTGCTTTTATTATTGGGATTCAGGGACTGCCAAGCGAATGTGGAAGAGGTGGACCGACAAAGAGTTGTCAAAGAAGAAGAAGAATTCAACAGATGACGTTGTACTAAGCGCTAATCAGGTGTTGACTATTGATGCTCGTCTGAATCAGTTTAAAGAGGGACTAGCGGATGACTGCGTGGTAACTAACATCAAATCGAACGCTGGGATGTGGACGGCAAAGGAGTGGAAGAATTGGGTTACAGTCTCGTCTGGATACTGCCTCCAGGGCCTTTTGCCGGATAATATGCTTCATAGCTGGCAGCGTTTCGTAGAAGCCACTCGACTTCTGTGCAAGCCTTGTATTACATACCACGAGATAGAACAGGCACACAGGAAACTATTGTACTTTTGCAGGAACACAGAGGTCCAGTTCGGTTCTGATTTCATTACCCCAAACATGCATCTACATCTCCATTTAAAGGAGTGTCTCCGGGAGTATGGTCCAGCTCCCAGTACTTGGCTGTTCAGTTTTGAGCGGTATAATGGTTACTTGGGGGATGTGCCGACTAACAATCGCCAGATAGAGAAACAATTGTTTGAGAGGTTTCACCGGATGAGTCTTGTCAGTCAGGCGCGCGCCGAAATGCCGTCCAAACACGAGGGGAAATTTGGCAAACACTGCCAGCTGGGAGAAGGAGAGAAGAAAGCAAGAACGGTCCTGGAAACACTCGATGTACCCAATGAGCGAGATTTGGCGCAGTGCGAGAGCCTATGGAGTCTCCCCAACGGCTTCGAGACATTTAGAGAACAAAAGGAATGGATCGACTCGGACGATCTTGAGCTGCTCAAAGAAACATACAAAAAGATGTACCCCACAGAACAGGAGATCCTAGAGAAGTCATTTCTGCCTTCAGTTTACGTGAAGTCTAAAGTCGTAAAATATGGCCCCATGACTTATTCCAGCACAAATTCCAGCAGTGGTAAAAAGTTGTCTAGACTAATGGCAAATTGGTACGAAGACGGACAGAGTGACCCCCGGGAGCGACCGTGCATCGCCACCCACTACATGAAACATTACATACATTGTAAGGCAACCGGGAAGAAGAGGCAACATGTGTTTGCAGCTGTGAAGTGGTACCAACACAGCACCGTCAAATCCAGATACATAAGTCCTTATACAATGTGGCACAAGGAAAAGTTCGAGCAACCTTCATGGGCATCTTTCCTGCCTGTTATGCGGATAAGTTGACATTTTGGATATGTGGTTGAAAAAGAAAATATGATCGTATGTCCCCTTCGGCGCCACGACTTCTTGTAGATCTAGAGGACCTATAGATATATCGAACTCGTGCACGTAGTGTCCGAAATTAAGCTGAAAACGTATGCATCATTAATGAGATTGTGCTCCACAAATATTGGATATGCACCCCCCGATATATGGGAATGAAAAAAGTCCATGAGAAGTCAGCACATGTATGAAAAAAAGTGCAAAACTTAAAAAGAGCGCACCTGGCAGTGAGTGTGCAGAATCACGAGTGTGAGTGTGCAGATCTAGACTCACGAGTGTGAGTGTGATCCCCGGGTGAAGGCCTATAGGCCCGGCCTATAGGGTGCAGCAGCTTAATTTCGCGCACTGTCCGGTGTTTTATATGCATTGTTAGGATTATGTGATTTAGACGCTTTTGCAAACAAAAGCAACATTTTTTTATTAAAAATTCGTCTTTAAGTATGGTATTCATGGGAGGAATAATTATATTACGCCCTAAACCTTATAATGTGACTACTTTCAAATTTAAAATAAAAGGTAGGAAATTACTTCGCAAGGTTACGGTGCCAGGATGTGCGACTTTGAGGTACGTTTTCTGAAGTTATTTCACAGGCTGGGGGTGTGGGGCTGTGTGCATTTACGGGTGGTTTCTTGAGTCAGGTGTCAGGACGTGCACCTCCAGCTGCCAGGGCTGCGCTGCGCGAGCGACACCTTATGTAACACCTGACACCGGTCGCTCAGGATGCTCGGCTGACCTAGATGGCCTCTCATTACCCTGCCCCCCGGGGGGGGGGGGGGCACCAGCTTTATAAGGAGGTGCCCACCACGTGCGCACACACAGTCCCGCGCCAGCCTCACGACCATAAAAGACGTACGCAGAAGTTTGCTGATATTAAACGCAAGCGCCACATTGTGAACAATGGCGACCGCGCAGAAAACCCGGTAGGTGAATGAGATAACTTGCCTATAATTTGATAAGATAACATGCCTATATAGAGAAGTAGTGTTTTTTCAGGCTTTGCTGGAGAATGACTTGGGGGTTACACTTCCATATATAGAGTGTTTGTTAACAAATGTATAAGGGTGTGGATAATAGCTGTTACGTTTGGTACATATTTTCCTTTTTTTTTCGTTTTCTCCCCATACACGTAGATAACCAATTCCAGACACTTAAAGGTTGTTTATTTTGGCTCATTCAAGCAACCATGTGCGGTCAGAGGAGGAAGAGGAATCCCAGGCATGGACACCGCGTGAGGAGAAAAATATTGAAGAGGAGGAAACGATCTGGACGGAACCCCAATGGACCGAGTGGGCGCCCCTGTTCACCCCTAAGTAGGTTTAAATTGTTCAACACTGTTGATGGACAGGGATGGAAGAGAAGCATGGAAAGAAAATTATTAACTTACTATCTGGTAGGATGACTATCTTCATGCCAAATAATGCACACTGTCTAAAACCCGACAACGGACTCGCGATCGGACATAGTTGTGGTCGCTCGAATTCATGTAACATGCTGAAACAACAGGCTCTTTTTTTGACAATTTAAAAATTGCAAATTTATCAGACTGGCACAATAACATGAAATAGAGATTGGATGAGAAAAATTGAGATGCCGATGATTTGGTAGTTTCGACCACCTATGTTGAAATGATGGACGGTGTGATGATTTTTGAAATTTTTTCCAGGACGCACGACCAACAACAGCTCCCGGACGGCCCATCAGAGTGGACGTGCGTCTACTGTTCGGAGGATCCGACCCAGGTTGGTACATTTGTATTTACACGATGAAGCTAAGTGGGAAATAAAACATGTAAGCGTATGAAGGGAAATATGTTTAAACAAAACAAAATGATGAGTGGGGCGATTTCACGAGTACAATTGTTCTGAAATTTGCCAACATTACGAGGGACACGCTGGTATGTAGTAAGTGCAAAATTGACTTTTGCACATTTAACTATAACCACACAATTTTTTTCAGGAGCAGGAGGAGTACTTAACGGACCAAAGGTGGAAGGCGATGGAAACGTTTGCCGAAGACCAACACGCCACACAACCACAGGCCATATTCTTGGATGGCAACTACAGGTACGCCGGTTTTTTTTTTCATAATAAATAATATTATATAGCGACAATGATTTTCGATGATGCTACTAGGCAAAAAATAACGAGGGCATAGAATCTTAATGTTAGTGAACGCCGAATTTCGTACGGTTACTAAAAATTGTGATTGATGATGGTCCGATTAGTTCGTGCACACAATTAAAAAAAATGTGTATTTAAACATGCCTCCGTAATATTTCAGAATGTACTTGGTCTGCAACTACTGCAGCCGGTGCTACCACGCCGACTGTGAGGGGGGCGAGCCTGCCAGCATCATGTGCTCCGAGGTGTTGTGCGAGTGGTGCGCCGAGGATAAAGATTAATAGAATCGATTCAGCAATAAAATAGTACACTAGATTTTAACTAC
The DNA here is from genome assembly GCA_936440205.1 of Lepidonotus clava. Taxonomy (NCBI): domain Eukaryota; kingdom Metazoa; phylum Annelida; class Polychaeta; order Phyllodocida; family Polynoidae; genus Lepidonotus; species Lepidonotus clava. Next base: position 9,588 of record CAKZFK010000129.1, on the reverse strand, counting down.
ACTTTGTGTCAAATGTCCTTTTATTTTTGTTTTTATATAGTAACACTAGTTAACCTCGGGAGCATGATAGCTATAGGTTAGAATTTACCTTAAATCACAGCTTCACGCTAAACTATGTTTTTGTGTGTATCTGGCAGTTTACGGGCGATCGTACAGAGTATATTGAACAGATAATGTGAGTCATAATATATGTTTCATCTAAATTTACAAATATACTAGATCAGAGTGAAACACAGTCTTTTAATGTCTAACTAACTTCTAAGTACAGTGAGAGTAGAACACTGGTAAAGCGCAGCCATCAAATACAACCCACATTCCCCCTATAGGTCTATAGGCATAGAAACTTTGCTAAATCTGAGGGGTTCCAGAGACCCCTAATTTGGATAATTCCCTTTATTGGTAGTTTAATTGCGTAAAATTTGAGAAATCTGAGGGGGGTCAACCGAACATGGGGACCCCCCCCCCCCCACTCCCGCCCTGAGGGGGGGGGGACTGGGTACGCCACTGCTGGCAATTATATTGGTGCCTGAATGGAGGGTGGGTACGTTAAGACGCCGAGAAGGTTGGGCGTGTGAAGAGAACTATGAGCGGACGGGACTATTGTGACACAATATAGTTAACACCCCCTGACTTACACTTATATACACGCCAGAAGGGGAAGGGAAACTTTGAGGTGGGCGCAAAAATATTACCTAACACGCCCACTGCTATTGGTGGTATAATGATACTTTGCTGTGTCAGGGATAATGGTGGAGTAAGACTTACACTCCTTGACACGGTTTAGAGCAAGTGGATTCAGACACGGCCGAGTCTGTCTAATGTATTTGATCAAAATCTTCCCGTGAATGACTCTACACCAGGTGTGAATGTGTGACAAAATGGAGGAAAAAGTATATTTTCGCTTTTGATACAAGCCCATTCATCCAGGTTTCTGTGCATCAAAATTAAAATCAGTGAGCATGCATTACATGTGAGTCATGTGTCACACTATCTTTTCCTCTTTTGTAGTCAGCACAGCATCTGGTCTTACTTCTACAGAAAGGTATTCCTACCAAGAGGATCCGAGAAATGGTAAATTCATAATTTTATTACATGCATCCCAGCAAACACACAACGTAAATGCAACGTTGTTTTTAGGTTGTATTTTGGTTATATTGTGGGAGTACCTCCCAGCAACGTTGCTAAAACCTCAAAGGACAATGTCATATCACAACGTGATGAAAACGTGATAAAATAACATTGCCTGCATGTTGCAAAATTACCTTTTGACAACATTCAAGGAAAAACGTGGCAGTAACGTTGCCACAACGTTATTCACAATGTTTTCTTGAAACATACTTGCAACATTGCAAAATGATGTTGTGACAACGTAATTTTCACAACATTGTGACAACATTACTTTCACAATGTTGTAACAACGTTGCATAGCAACATAAAAGCAACCTACAGGTGGCACCACCATCTGAAAGGCACAGGATTTGAAAAAAACGTTTTTACCTGTTGCAATTTAGGACAAGAATTTGATTTTTTTTTAAAACAAAATTCATAAACAAGGGACCCTAAATGATAGAACATTGTTTATATTCATAAGCTCTTGCAGTGATGAAATATCATGGTATGAGGAGGGGTATTAAAATACAAGGTTAAGTAAAACACCTATTTTGTAGTTCGCCAACATGGTTGGGCTTCTTTAGCCCTCGGAGTTAAATTTGTAAATGCAACAGGTCATTAACCTGAAATAATCTAGCATACATAATCATTATGTTGGATTTTAGATGCATAATGCAATCTGAAGTCAAAATATGGAATCATTAATAAAGACTGCCTTTATTGTTTATACTTTTATGTTATTCATAATTGATTTCTTTTATTAATTATCATAAAGGTTTGGGGGCATCACAAAATGATGATGACATAATAAGGGAACAGAAATATGTCAGACCAAATGTATTACACATTGTAAATAGTATTTATGAATATTGAATATATTATTTATATTGTCAAAAAATAATGTTGTAGAAAGGTTGTGAGAAGGTGACACTACAACGTTAGGTACAACGTTGCTGCAACCTTTCTGGGAGTCCACAAATTTATGTTGTCACAACGTAAATTTGCAACGTTGTTACAACCAAAGTGCAACGTTGTAGCAACGTTGTAGCAACGTAAAATTGTTAGCTGGGATTACATTTGTTCCAATGAGCAGGTCCAAGAGCATGTCTCATACTACGTATTTCTCAAATCTCACAAAATTTAAGATAAGATGTTTTTAACTATGAATAATCTTAACTCTAATAATACATACCTGGAATTGACCACAATCAAACTGCAAATTAATAATATTGGGCCTATAGACATCATTGGTATATATGGACCCCTATAGTGGCTCGATTGTGAATTTTAAAACAGCCATTCAGAATCTTCTTGAGAACTTAACTCTTCAGAAGAAGCTTGACATGTATATAGGTGGAGATTTTAATATGACCATAGTGACGAAAACCTGCACAGGCAAGGTGATGGATACAGGATATCATCCCTATGATGTGAGTTGTGGAGAGGATGGACTGGTTTATGTTACTGAACTTTATTCAAGAAACCCTAAGGTCCGAATATACAACATGCAGACAGGAAGGAGGCAAGATTGGACACCCAGCATGAAGCCTGTTAGAATTGCAGCTAATGATGACTTCATTGTTGTAAGTTATTATAGAGAGAGTTACGTATACAACAAACACCAACAGTTTCTGTCAAAGATTTCACTCCAGTCTTTTAAAAGTGATTTTGACAGCACTTACCTCACTAACACAAGCATCCTCTGGGGTGCTTTAAGACATTATGATTGTAGGGACATGCATATGATCATAACAATTAATTTGCTCACCAATGAAACTAAGGTGATCAAGGAAAGAGTGCTTGAGGTAGAAGACTTATGTGGCACAAAAGATGGTTTTGTCTATGTTTTTGATTCTGAAAAAAGAGAGGTGGGTGTGTGTTCAAATGATGGGGTATTCCTGCATTATTTACACGGGGATGCAGAATTGAGAAGAATCAATACATGTGCTGTCCGATCTAGTAAGAATGGCCAAACTATTGCTGCTTTCGATAGAGGGTTAACTTCAAGTATAGCCATATATTATCTGCATCCGTAACTCACATTTAGAATTTTTGCAAGAATGATTTTTTTAAGGAAGCTAAGATATTACAAATTGTCTTTTGAAATAGTACTTGTACATTGAAGGAGATTACAAAATCTCATCTACTTTGGAAATTTGGGAAATTAACTGATAGTATGATTTCATAACATTTAATTCAAATCTAGAACAATGGTTTATTTTTTGCTTCCTTTATTTAAGTGGCTGACCTCGGCTGGAGATGATATTCTGGTCAGTCCAATATTATCATACATCACCAAATTTCATTTCATTATTGAATCCAGACAAACATGGTATTGGTAGTTGTACAGTTTTTTCTTTAACAAATTATAATACAGACTATTTCAAATAAAACAAAAGTAGTACATACACAAAGGCAATTTCTGGGTCATTATAGTTAGTTTGTCATGTCATTGGTTTACATTTATTTAGTTTCATTTATGTGTGTTTAGCAAAATTTGATAATAATAGATGAGTAGTTATACAGCATTTTAGGCTAATCTGTTTTGCTCAGTTTTAAATACAAGCCCATGGACACAATGGTTAAGGATCAAAATTAGTTTGATTTAGATATCTGTACATGGAATTTAGTTTTCTATACATATATAACTTTGCCTGAAAAAAAAATGTACTGCCAAACAAGATTTGGTTGAGGTGTGAAAATTCAGTTTTTGATTTATGGTTTCAAGTTTTCCTGCCTTCTCAACCTGTCGCTGAACAGTGGTATCTAGGGGTTTGTTGTCATCAACGCATGGCACACTGACAAGAGTCAAACACCTAGTAATGACTTGCATCATCTCAACCAATCATAACACCAAGATATCTGTATTGCTGAAATGCAATTTAAAGCATGAATACCATTACATATAGATAGAGGGGTTGGATTACAGTTTGTTAGTCCAAGTTTACTTTCAATGGTCATGCTTTGAGTTTTATTAATATTAATTTGTAAGTTGTTTTAGTTTTTATCATTTTTACTAATCGGTTCAGATCTGATCTGATTGAGTATTCAGATCTTATTTCTTTTGTGCATTTACAGCACAAGGAAACAGGTGGAGTAGCATCCATGTACATGAATATATCACAAGATGTTACTACATTATGTAATTCATGTATGTTAAAAACAGTAATGGTCCTAAGATAAAAATGATAATATATTGTCTAACAATGCTTGAACCAATTCAAATGTAGGACAACATTCCATGCTATTCTGAACACACCTAATACACTACATCAATAAATTCATTCATGTTTGCATCTTTTGAAAAAACTGAATTTTTCACCTAACAAACAAGTCATGAGGAAAATTATATGTATAAAGACTTTATAGTGGTGTGTCATAAACCTATAGCTATAGTATAGCTGCTTTGTACACTTCACTTATAGAGACAATGCTAAATGAACATATATATTGATTTATTTTCTTTTAAAGAGGTCTTCCACATGTCAACTCTTCACTAATAGTAAAAGGGTCCTATGTAGTCCATAGTATTTGGGCCCTCGGCTTTGGGATCAACTTGATGCAAATATTCAAAACTTGTGTGCAATAGTTGAATTTAATAATGCACTTACACATGTGGATATAGGTAGACTGCTTTTGTTAAAATACCATTGGAATGTGAATCCTAAGGCTATTCTATTTACTAAGTGCAGGCTTCTAGTTTATCAATACTGCATTGTGGCAGTGCTCATTCAAGAACTATCGAGACAATAACCAAATTATGTGTTACTCAAGACTTAAACAATATCAATATTGGAACATTCAAGTTCACATACATTCATATATTTTTAGCAACATTGCATTTGTGTATTGAATATAAGATTTGTGTACTTAGATGTAATTTGTGTAGTAGGGTATACATAACTTGTGTGTATTCAAGGGACCATTTATGTATTCCAGGTAACTTTTGTATATTCAAGGTAACATTTGTGCATTTAAGTTAACTTGTTTGTAATCATAGGAAGACTTGTGTATTCTAGGTAACTTTTGGAAATTGGATGTGACATTTCTGTTTATTTTGAAGAGGAAATGAATCAGTCCTCCTGTAATCCCTAGTTGTACATTGTCTGCATACAACCACTAATTGTTATTTTTTCAAAGTTGCTGAATAATTGTGACCACTTTGATAGAGGAAAAGTGGAATAAATACACAGAACTAACCGAGGGGGCACGAAGCAATAATTATTTCCCCGAGTCGAAGAGCATTTGATGCATCGAGGGCTCTGCCCGAGACGCATCAAATGCTTGGAGACGAGGGGAAATAATTATTGCTGAGTGCTCCCGAGGTTAGTTCTTGTTTTATTATATATCAAATACCCGCCAATGTTGAAGATATGTGAAGAAATAAGACGAATTCTCTTTATTTACCTCCGCCGATCGTGGGCCGCGCCATTGCCGGATGCGTTGAATGCACCTCCTCGGAGGAGAGTTCCTAGCCTTGCTACCGGTTTCTAGACGCATCAAATGTCTTATTTACGAATTTTACCGCATTATTTCGGTCAATTCATGCGTTATTTTCAATATTTTGACGAATGTATGCGTTGAAACGCATGAACAACGCAAAGAATTGCTAATTTAAAGGAAATAAATTGGATTGATACTACCACTGCCGTCTGGCGTTTCATGCGGAAATTAGGCAAGATGGCCGAGATTCAACGCTTTCGTCAAATTTCAACGGTAATTAAATCGATTTGACGTTGTTTTCTGCTCTAATAAGACAATTTTGGCGTAGTTTGAGGCTTGTTTACGTAGTTTCCACGCCGGCAAGCATCGTTATTCCCTTATGGGACTTGCGGGCATGGAGACTTGCGGGGCAATAATTTTTTATTATGCCACAGTGTGGCATAACGCCATCAGTTATTCCACCTTTGCTCGCGGGGCTGTACAATGCTGAAGGTATAGGCGCTCCGAACTTGGTATATAATAAAAACATTCTAACAACATTCTTATATCAAAATAGCATGTTTTTGATTCGAAATAGAGCATATGTATGACAAAACCATAGATTATATGTTATAACAACTATTTCATATACAAATGTTAAATATATGTTAGGAGAATTATATTTTCATTGTAAAAGTCACTTGAAGGAGAGCGATTATAATTTTGAAAATATTTTATGATCCACACATTATAATGATGCCCAGGTATATAATAAGAGCTTTGACTTGATTTATTCAACAACCTACCCCACGCTTAGCCTGTTTGTTAAACTATACATGAGGAAAGTATGGTAATGAGTTGGGACCCTCAAGCTAGGTCATAGCTCAAGGTTTAATGGATCTTTTGGTTTAGGCCTTGAGTAAAAGTGAGAAAAAAAAAGATGAGGTAGGGCTTGAAGATCTGCCTATGTTTCACTTTAGAGTTCTTGGTCAAAGAATCATATCTAACTTGCAAGTGATGTAGGAGAGAAAGCTAGGGAACTCAGGTTTGCCTGAACTTACAAGACTTGCTTCTGGGCCCATCTTGGTTACTGATAAATGTCATTATAAGTATAAGCTTATACAATACAAAGACAGTTTAAAGGTTATTTTATTTGATAATCTAATATTATTCAAGTGAATGCTGCTGATGAGTATTAAATAAATAGAGGTTTTCTCATTTATTGTATTATCATTTTTTCATCAATTAAAAGAAGAGGATGTCATGAGTTGGATTTAAAATGAGTCGATCAAACAAAATTTAATACTGCACTCCTCATTGCATTACATACCCCATGTAATAAATGTTTGATTAAAATGCAAATAAAGAGAAAATATCACTGTACATACATATTTTGTTTATGTTCTTATTATAGTAAGGAATATTAGAGTAACGGATATCCTTGATTTTAGACTAGATGTGCGTTTGTTATGATATGTCAAGTCTAGATCTGTAAAAAAAAAAGCTAATTAGAATGATCATACCTACCAGAAAAGGTATCATTACAACTCTGTTAAAAATCTAATAGAATCCTGTTGGCTTTTTACTGGGCAGTTTCCGAGCAAACAGCCAGGGAATCATAACCAGAGGCTCACTGACCATGAGACATGATGGTGCCTTAAGGAAAGACAACACCTCTCAGCGGTGAATTTGCATGTGTCTCTCTAAACAGGCACATATCATTCAATATATGTAACACAACAATAGGGTTTATATAATTGAATACATTATGTTGATGTAATTCATTTTACAATGCATAGATGTATATGTCTGTACCCATACTGAAAATTGGAAAAACATATTTTTTACTTTTACTTTTTTGAACAAGAATATCTCATTTACTACTTCATATAAAGACCTGCAATTTTCACAGCCTATAGATAACATTCATTTAGAGGGAAGTGTCTCAGATTTTTTATTTATGTCCTAGTTTTTGTTTAATTAAATGTAGAAAATTAATTCGGAAAAAAATCAAAAAAAGTTTCCCGTTTTTTGTCATAAAATAAAAACTAAGGCCTAAATCAAAATTCTGAGACATACTTCCCTCCAGACAAATGTTATGAATAAGCTCTCAAAATTTCATAACAATCAACTGAGTGATAGCTGAGATAGTCATGTTCAAAAAATAAATGTCAAAAAATCAACTCTTCTTCTCTGATTCCTTGAATATTGGCGAGAATTCTTTTTTAATTCATAACAAAAGATAGAGAAAAATTCATTCTACCATTTGGTATGAATTAAATTACTGTGCCTTTAATATACAGAGCGCAATGTGGATTGCTGCAAATTGTCTGCTGAGAGGTGTTGTCTATCCTCAGGATATTTTTATAACTGAATTAGAACTTTTGTTATTGAAATAACTGACGTGACTCCAAAAGATGTATTGTGGTTGCATACACATGAAAAATACACATTATCAGAAAGGAGATAACGGCTGGGATTGTTGAGGCATAAAGGCAGTATTCTGCATTTGTGACATTCCACGCAATCCAAGCTTATTGACAACACAGGTCTACAGTCAATATTTACATAGAAAATGACCAAAAATAATAAAATAAGCTAAAATTAGTCTAAAATGAAATTTTGTCTAGTTTCATTTGATAGGTAACATTTTTACAAATTTTGAATATTGTTGCCATGGTTACTGGAATGTTGAAAGAACATCAAAATGTACCTATGAGGCTAAGATGAAGTAATTGGTTGCCATAGAAAGTAGATCATGTGACAACAATTGTAAAATTAGGAAAACAGAGAAGAAGAATTTTCAAGCCACACTGTGCAAAAAACAGCTTTATGATACCTTAATTAGAACAAAAAATATAGCGCTTTGTTCGAAAATGTTATGGTTCATACTGCTTGCATATTGCTCTATATTTAACCCTTTGTATCTCGCTTGGTACCCTTTGTTATCTATTTTTGATGGATTTATGGTGTCTGGCCCTATCATATTCAGAAACCAATATATCAGCTTCTACTTGGAATATTCAAAAGCTGTTTTCATTGATAGAAAGGTTGAGACTTCTTCTACATTCATCATCTATGTCATTGAGCCCCAAAATCCCATGGAATGTCACATTTTATGAATTAACAGCTATATGTGATTCAACATCAGTAACTTACATGGGTTCAAAGTGAAAGCTTGTCTGGTTTGTAAGGTTATGAGGCTAAGTTCAACATTGATTGGGGTTATCTGGAACCTTATTCATTGTGATATGACACAACAACACTAACTAACCAAATCACAATACTAAAAGGTGGTAAATACGCAGGACAGATTGCGGGGGCAAGAAGCAATAATCATTTCCCGATGTCTCAGCCAACTTTGATGGTCAAGGGCTTTGCATTATTTTTCAAATTTTGATGAATCTATGCCCTGAAACGCATCAAAAACCCATAGTATTGAGAATTTAAAACAAAGGAACCCAGATCAAGATGCGAACCACCAGGTCGTCACGCGTTTCCTACCAAGATAAGACAAGATGATGAAAGAATCAACGTTTTAGGACAATTTGCTGGTGAATAATTAATTTCACTTTTTTTTTGATCAAATAAGACAATATTTGCATGGTTTTACAAGTGTTTACATAGTTTCCAAGCCAACCAGCATTATTATTTCTCCGGAGTGAAATAATTTTATCATTATTATCCGTTCCCTCCTTGGAAATAACAATGTTGGACAATGTTGAAGGTTTAGGCTCTACGAAGTTGGTATAGAATAAATCACAAATTCAATCCCCATCATCTCGTCATATGCATGCTGAGATGACCACCAGAGGTGTTCATGTATTACTATTCATATCAATTCATATTTCAGGTTACATATAGAAAGAGAAGAAGTAATTTCAGTTGGCCTAGAGCCTGCAAAAGTATCTGCCCTTCTTTCTAAAAATTATTTCATGAGACCATCAATTGTCAATACAGTAACATACGTTGGCTATTAATAGGAGAGGGAAGAAAGGGTCTACCTAGGTATGAATTGAAATAAACAATGGTCCCCCTAGTCCCCCTAGTGGTGAT
>CAKZFK010000128.1:25000-30000 GCA_936440205.1 Lepidonotus clava | reverse complement strand
TGCACAGAAAGTGCCGAGAGGCTGCTGCCAGTCTCTGGTCTTTGTCCCTGCTACCCACTGCTCCGTGCGTGCACAGAAAGTGCCGAGAGGCTTTGGCAGTCTCTGGTCTTTGGCCATGCTACCCACTGCTCCGTGCGTGCACAGAAAGTGCCGAGAGGCTGCTGCCAGTCTTTGGCCCTGCTACCCTCTGCTCCGTGCGTGCACAGAAAGTGCCGAGAGGCTGCTGCCAGTCTCTGGTCTTTGTCCCTGCTACGAACTGCTCCGTGCGTGCACAGAAAGTGCCGAGACGCTTTGGCAGTCTCTGGTCTTTGGTCCTGCTACCCACTGCTCCGTGCGTGCACAGAAAGTGCCGAGAGGCTGCTGCCAGTCTTTGGCCCTGCTACCCTCTGCTCCGTGCGTGCACAGAAAGTGCCGAGAGGCTGCTGCCAGTCTCTGGTCTTTGTCCCTGCTACGAACTGCTCCGTGCGTGCACAGAAAGTGCCGAGAGGCTTTGGCAGTCTCTGGTCTTTGTCCCTGCTACCCACTGCTCCGTGCGTGCACAGAAAGTGCCGAGAAGCTTTGGCAGTCTCTGGTCTTTGGTCCTGCTACCCACTGCTCCGTGCGTGCACAGAAAGTGCCGAGAGGCTGCTGCCAGTCTTTGGCCCTGCTACCCTCTGCTCCGTGCGTGCACAGAAAGTGCCGAGAGGCTGCTGCCAGTCTCTGGTCTTTGTCCCTGCTACCCACTGCTCCGTGCGTGCACAGAAAGTGCCGAGAAGCTTCGGCAGTCTCTGGTCTTTGGTCCTGCTACCCTCTGCTCCGTGCGTGCACAGAAAGTGCCGAGACGCTGCTGCCAGTCTTTGGCCCTGCTACCCTCTGCTCCGTGCGTGCACAGAAAGTGCCGAGAGGCTGCTGCCAGTCTCTGGTCTTTGTCCCTGCTACCCACTGCTCCGTGCGTGCACAGAAAGTGCCGAGAGGCTTTGGCAGTCTCTGGTCTTTGGCCATGCTACCCACTGCTCCGTGCGTGCACAGAAAGTGCCGAGAGGCTGCTGCCAGTCTTTGGCCCTGCTACCCACTGCTCCGTGCGTGCACAGAAAGTGCCGAGAGGCTTTGGCAGTCTCTGGTCTTTGGTCCTGCTACCCACTGCTCCGTGCGTGCACAGAAAGTGAGTCTGGCTGCTGCTCAGAGCCTGGCAGTGTTTGGTCTTTGGCCCTGTCCCTGCTCCGTGCGTGCACAGAAAGTAAGTGCGACTGCTTGAGAGAGCCTGAAGTTCTGCCCCAGTCTCTGGTCTTTGGCCCTGCTACCCTCTGCTCCGTGCGTGCACAGAAAGTGCCGAGAGGCTGCTGCCAGTCTTTGGCCCTGCTACCCTCTGCCACGCTGCGACCGGACGTCCGCCGGAGTCGTGCTGGGACTCGAATCGAAGCCCACACTCTCCCCTTCGAAACGCTGCCTGGTTTGAGTCGACGCGACTTGCGGATCCAGAGATATTTGCGATGCGGCTCCGTCCACAAGGGGCGTGGACGGAGCCGCATTCAGCACTGCTCCTCACCCGGGCCTCCCACGGGGCTGATCTGGGGCTCGAATCGAAGCTCAGCTCACGACCTACGAGGCGAACTTCGAACGGAGTCCCTGCGATCGACGGATCCAGAGATGTTAGCTCCGTCCCTAATTCTTATGCGGGATTTACCCCACGATAGCCCGTCAGGGGCCCGAGTCTCCTTAACCGGGGATCCCCGAGACTCCGTCCGTAGACCACCTCGTAGGGCAGGTCCTGAGCTTCGATTCGAGCCCAAGATCAGCCCTGTGGGTCGAGCGGTTGAGGCGCTGTGCTCGTTGCGGCTCCGTCCACACCCCTCGTGCGTGCACAGAAAGTGAGGAAAAGGGCTGACGGACAAAACGGGCCTTCCGGGGCCTGTATCTCCTCAACCGGCGATCGCAGGGACTCCGTTCGAAGTTCGCCTTGTAGGTCAGGTGCTGAACTTCGATTCGAGCCCCAGATCAGCCCCGTGGGAGGCCCGGGTGAGGCACAGTGCTGAATGCGGCTCCGTCCACGCCCCTTGTGGACGGAGCCGCATCGCTAATATCTCTGGATCCGCAAGTCGCGTCGACTCAAACGAGAGTGCGTTTCGAAGGGGAGAGTCTGGGCTTCGATTCGAGCCCCGGCACGCCTCCGCCGGACGTCCGGTCGATGCGGGGCTCTCATTTAAGCGACGAAAAAGGGTAAAAACGGCCTTCCGGGGCCCGTACCTCGAGAGCGGGGAATTCCAGGGATTCCCCGTCGAGTGCATCTTGTAGAGGAGGTCCTGGGCTTCGATTCGAGCCCGAGATCACCTCCGTAGGACGATCGGTCGAGGCGCGGTGCTCATTGCGGCTCCGTCCACACCCCTCGTGCGAGACGGTAGCGGCTACGGGCCAAACTCACTTTGTCAGGATGGTAGCGGCTACGCGTCCGTCAGGATCGCTAAACCAAGCCAGAGGACGGCGGCGGTTTCAGTCGAAAAATTTCTAAGTCCGAAATTTCCGGTTTTCGTCCCCTCAGGCGTCTCCTCCTAGCCCGACGGGCCTGAAATTTCGCCTATGGGGGCCAACTCGGCCTGCCGCATCTTTTTGTCGGGCTGATGGTAGCGGCTACGGGCGCTCCTAACGGCACTTTCTGTGCACGCATGCCGGAAAGCCCTGGGAAATCCCTCGATATCTCTGGAACCGCAAGTCGCGTCGACTCAAACGAGAGTGCGTTTCGAAGGGGAGAGTCTGGGCTTCGATTCGAGCCCCGGCACGCCTCCGCCGGACGTCCGGTCGATGCGGGGCTCTCATTTAAGCGACGAAAAAGGGTAAAAACGGCCTTCCGGGGCCCGTACCTCGAGAGCGGGGAATTCCAGGGATTCCCCGTTGAGTGCATCTTGTAGAGGAGGTCCTGGGCTTCGATTCGAGCCCGAGATCAACTCCGTAGGACGAGCGGTCGAGGCGCGGTGCTCATTGCGGCTCCGTCCACACCCCTCGTGCGTGCACAGAAAGTGAAACGGCCGCCGTCCAGGATGGTAGCGGCTACGCTTCTGTCAGGATCGCTAAACCAAGCCAGAGGACGGCGGCGGTTTCAGTCGAAAAATTTCTAAGTCCGAAATTTCCGGTTTTCGTCCTCTCAGGCGTCTCCTCCTAGCCCGACGGGCCTGAAACTTTGCCTATGGGGGCCAACTCGGCCTGCCGCATCTTTTTGTCGGGCTGATGGTAGCGGCTACGGGCGCTCCTAACGGCACTTTCTGTGCACGCATGCCGGAAAGCCCTGGGAAATCCCTCGATATCTCTGGAACCGCAAGTCGCATCGACTCAAACGAGAGTGCGTTTCGAAGGGGAGAGTCTGGGCTTCGATTCGAGCCCCGGCACGCCTCCGCCGGACGTCCGGTCGATGCGGGGCTCTCATTTAAGCGACGAAAAAGGGTAAAAACGGCCTTCCGGGGCCCGTACCTCGAGAGCGGGGAATTCCAGGGATTCCCCGTCGAGTGCATCTTGTAGAGGAGGTCCTGGGCTTCGATTCGAGCCCGAGATCACCTCCGTAGGACGATCGGTCGAGGCGCGGTGCTCATTGCGGCTCCGTCCACACCCCTCGTGCGAGACGGTAGCGGCTACGGGCCAAACTCACTTTGTCAGGATGGTAGCGGCTACGCGTCCGTCAGGATCGCTAAACCAAGCCAGAGGACGGCGGCGGTTTCAGTCGAAAAATTTCTAAGTCCGAAATTTCCGGTTTTCGTCCCCTCAGGCGTCTCCTCCTAGCCCGACGGGCCTGAAATTTCGCCTATGGGGGCCAACTCGGCCTGCCGCATCTTTTTGTCGGGCTGATGGTAGCGGCTACGGGCGCTCCTAACGGCACTTTCTGTGCACGCATGCCGGAAAGCCCTGGGAAATCCCTCGATATCTCTGGAACCGCAAGTCGCGTCGACTCAAACGAGAGTGCGTTTCGAAGGGGAGAGTCTGGGCTTCGATTCGAGCCCCGGCACGCCTCCGCCGGACGTCCGGTCGATGCGGGGCTCTCATTTAAGCGACGAAAAAGGGTAAAAACGGCCTTCCGAGGCCCGTACCTCGAGAGCGGGGAATTCCAGGGATTCCCCTTCGAGTGCATCTTGTAGAGGAGGTCCTGGGCTTCGATTCGAGCCCAAGATCACCTCCGTAGGACGAGCGGTCGAGGCGCGGTGCTCATTTCCCCGCCCGTGCGTGCACAGAAAGTGCGAAACGCTAAACCAAGCCAGAGGACGGCGGCCGTCTCACTCGATCGCTAAACCAAGCCAGAGGACGGCGGCGGTTTCACTCGAAAAATTTCAAAGTCCAACATTTTTGGGTTTTCGGCCCCTCAGGCCGTTTTGCCCCGGTGCTCGTTGCGGCTCGTGCGAGACGGTAGCGGCGACGGGCCAAACTCACTTTGTCAGGATGGTAGCGGCTACGCGTCCGTCAGGATCGCTAAACCAAGCCAGAGGACGGCGGCGGTTTCAGTCGAAAAATTTCTAAGTCCGAAATTTCCGGTTTTCGTCCTCTCAGGCGTCTCCTCCTAGCCCGACGGGCCTGAAACTTCGCCTATGGGGGCCAACTCGGCCTGCCGCATCTTTTTGTCGGGCTGATGGTAGCGGCTACGGGCGCTCCTAACGGCACTTTCTGTGCACGCATGCCGGAAAGCCCTGGGAAATCCCTCGATATCTCTGGAACCGCAAGTCGCGTCGACTCAAACGAGAGTGCGTTTCGAAGGGGAGAGTCTGGGCTTCGATTCGAGCCCCGGCACGCCTCCGCCGGACGTCCGGTCGATGCGGGGCTCTCATTTAAGCGACGAAAAAGGGTAAAAACGGCCTTCCGAGGCCCGTACCTCGAGAGCGGGGAATTCCAGGGATTCCCTTTCGAGTGCATCTTGTAGAGGAGGTCCTGGGCTTCGATTCGAGCCCAAGATCACCTCCGTAGGACGAGCGGTCGAGGCGCGGTGCTCATTTCCCCGCCCGTGCGTGCACAGAAAGTGCGAAACGCTAAACCAAGCCAGAGGACGGCGG
>CAKZFK010000128.1:10000-15000 GCA_936440205.1 Lepidonotus clava | reverse complement strand
TGGTCTTTGGTCCTGCTACCCACTGCTCCGTGCGTGCACAGAAAGTGCCGAGAGGCTGCTGCCAGTCTTTGGCCCTGCTACCCTCTGCTCCGTGCGTGCACAGAAAGTGCCGAGAGGCTGCTGCCAGTCTCTGGTCTTTGTCCCTGCTACGAACTGCTCCGTGCGTGCACAGAAAGTGCCGAGAGGCTTTGGCAGTCTCTGGTCTTTGTCCCTGCTACCCACTGCTCCGTGCGTGCACAGAAAGTGCCGAGAAGCTTTGGCAGTCTCTGGTCTTTGGTCCTGCTACCCACTGCTCCGTGCGTGCACAGAAAGTGCCGAGAGGCTGCTGCCAGTCTTTGGCCCTGCTACCCTCTGCTCCGTGCGTGCACAGAAAGTGCCGAGAGGCTGCTGCCAGTCTCTGGTCTTTGTCCCTGCTACCCACTGCTCCGTGCGTGCACAGAAAGTGCCGAGAAGCTTCGGCAGTCTCTGGTCTTTGGTCCTGCTACCCTCTGCTCCGTGCGTGCACAGAAAGTGCCGAGACGCTGCTGCCAGTCTTTGGCCCTGCTACCCTCTGCTCCGTGCGTGCACAGAAAGTGCCGAGAGGCTGCTGCCAGTCTCTGGTCTTTGTCCCTGCTACCCACTGCTCCGTGCGTGCACAGAAAGTGCCGAGAGGCTTTGGCAGTCTCTGGTCTTTGGCCATGCTACCCACTGCTCCGTGCGTGCACAGAAAGTGCCGAGAGGCTGCTGCCAGTCTTTGGCCCTGCTACCCACTGCTCCGTGCGTGCACAGAAAGTGCCGAGAGGCTTTGGCAGTCTCTGGTCTTTGGTCCTGCTACCCACTGCTCCGTGCGTGCACAGAAAGTGAGTCTGGCTGCTGCTCAGAGCCTGGCAGTGTTTGGTCTTTGGCCCTGTCCCTGCTCCGTGCGTGCACAGAAAGTAAGTGCGACTGCTTGAGAGAGCCTGAAGTTCTGCCCCAGTCTCTGGTCTTTGGCCATGCTACCCACTGCTCCGTGCGTGCACAGAAAGTGCCGAGAGGCTGCTGCCAGTCTTTGGCCCTGCTACCCTCTGCCACGCTGCGACCGCGGACGTCCGCCGGAGTCGTGCTGGGACTCGAATCGAAGCCCACACTCTCCCCTTCGAAACGCTGCCTGGTTTGAGTCGACGCGACTTGCGGATCCAGAGATATTTGCGATGCGGCTCCGTCCACAAGGGGCGTGGACGGAGCCGCATTCAGCACTGCTCCTCACCCGGGCCTCCCACGGGGCTGATCTGGGGCTCGAATCGAAGCTCAGCTCACGACCTACGAGGCGAACTTCGAACGGAGTCCCTGCGATCGACGGATCCAGAGATGTTAGCTCCGTCCCTAATTCTTATGCGGGATTTACCCCACGATAGCCCGTCAGGGGCCCGAGTCTCCTTAACCGGGGATCCCCGAGACTCCGTCCGTAGACCACCTCGTAGGGCAGGTCCTGAGCTTCGATTCGAGCCCAAGATCAGCCCTGTGGGTCGAGCGGTTGAGGCGCTGTGCTCGTTGCGGCTCCGTCCACACCCCTCGTGCGTGCACAGAAAGTGAGGAAAAGGGCTGACGGACAAAACGGGCCTTCCGGGGCCTGTATCTCCTCAACCGGCGATCGCAGGGACTCCGTTCGAAGTTCGCCTTGTAGGTCAGGTGCTGAACTTCGATTCGAGCCCCAGATCAGCCCCGTGGGAGGCCCGGGTGAGGCACAGTGCTGAATGCGGCTCCGTCCACGCCCCTTGTGGACGGAGCCGCATCGCTAATATCTCTGGATCCGCAAGTCGCGTCGACTCAAACGAGAGTGCGTTTCGAAGGGGAGAGTCTGGGCTTCGATTCGAGCCCCGGCACGCCTCCGCCGGACGTCCGGTCGATGCGGGGCTCTCATTTAAGCGACGAAAAAGGGTAAAAACGGCCTTCCGGGGCCCGTACCTCGAGAGCGGGGAATTCCAGGGATTCCCCGTCGAGTGCATCTTGTAGAGGAGGTCCTGGGCTTCGATTCGAGCCCGAGATCACCTCCGTAGGACGATCGGTCGAGGCGCGGTGCTCATTGCGGCTCCGTCCACACCCCTCGTGCGAGACGGTAGCGGCTACGGGCCAAACTCACTTTGTCAGGATGGTAGCGGCTACGCGTCCGTCAGGATCGCTAAACCAAGCCAGAGGACGGCGGCGGTTTCAGTCGAAAAATTTCTAAGTCCGAAATTTCCGGTTTTCGTCCCCTCAGGCGTCTCCTCCTAGCCCGACGGGCCTGAAATTTCGCCTATGGGGGCCAACTCGGCCTGCCGCATCTTTTTGTCGGGCTGATGGTAGCGGCTACGGGCGCTCCTAACGGCACTTTCTGTGCACGCATGCCGGAAAGCCCTGGGAAATCCCTCGATATCTCTGGAACCGCAAGTCGCGTCGACTCAAACGAGAGTGCGTTTCGAAGGGGAGAGTCTGGGCTTCGATTCGAGCCCCGGCACGCCTCCGCCGGACGTCCGGTCGATGCGGGGCTCTCATTTAAGCGACGAAAAAGGGTAAAAACGGCCTTCCGGGGCCCGTACCTCGAGAGCGGGGAATTCCAGGGATTCCCCGTTGAGTGCATCTTGTAGAGGAGGTCCTGGGCTTCGATTCGAGCCCGAGATCAACTCCGTAGGACGAGCGGTCGAGGCGCGGTGCTCATTGCGGCTCCGTCCACACCCCTCGTGCGTGCACAGAAAGTGAAACGGCCGCCGTCCAGGATGGTAGCGGCTACGCTTCTGTCAGGATCGCTAAACCAAGCCAGAGGACGGCGGCGGTTTCAGTCGAAAAATTTCTAAGTCCGAAATTTCCGGTTTTCGTCCTCTCAGGCGTCTCCTCCTAGCCCGACGGGCCTGAAACTTTGCCTATGGGGGCCAACTCGGCCTGCCGCATCTTTTTGTCGGGCTGATGGTAGCGGCTACGGGCGCTCCTAACGGCACTTTCTGTGCACGCATGCCGGAAAGCCCTGGGAAATCCCTCGATATCTCTGGAACCGCAAGTCGCATCGACTCAAACGAGAGTGCGTTTCGAAGGGGAGAGTCTGGGCTTCGATTCGAGCCCCGGCACGCCTCCGCCGGACGTCCGGTCGATGCGGGGCTCTCATTTAAGCGACGAAAAAGGGTAAAAACGGCCTTCCGGGGCCCGTACCTCGAGAGCGGGGAATTCCAGGGATTCCCCGTCGAGTGCATCTTGTAGAGGAGGTCCTGGGCTTCGATTCGAGCCCGAGATCACCTCCGTAGGACGATCGGTCGAGGCGCGGTGCTCATTGCGGCTCCGTCCACACCCCTCGTGCGAGACGGTAGCGGCTACGGGCCAAACTCACTTTGTCAGGATGGTAGCGGCTACGCGTCCGTCAGGATCGCTAAACCAAGCCAGAGGACGGCGGCGGTTTCAGTCGAAAAATTTCTAAGTCCGAAATTTCCGGTTTTCGTCCCCTCAGGCGTCTCCTCCTAGCCCGACGGGCCTGAAATTTCGCCTATGGGGGCCAACTCGGCCTGCCGCATCTTTTTGTCGGGCTGATGGTAGCGGCTACGGGCGCTCCTAACGGCACTTTCTGTGCACGCATGCCGGAAAGCCCTGGGAAATCCCTCGATATCTCTGGAACCGCAAGTCGCGTCGACTCAAACGAGAGTGCGTTTCGAAGGGGAGAGTCTGGGCTTCGATTCGAGCCCCGGCACGCCTCCGCCGGACGTCCGGTCGATGCGGGGCTCTCATTTAAGCGACGAAAAAGGGTAAAAACGGCCTTCCGAGGCCCGTACCTCGAGAGCGGGGAATTCCAGGGATTCCCCTTCGAGTGCATCTTGTAGAGGAGGTCCTGGGCTTCGATTCGAGCCCAAGATCACCTCCGTAGGACGAGCGGTCGAGGCGCGGTGCTCATTTCCCCGCCCGTGCGTGCACAGAAAGTGCGAAACGCTAAACCAAGCCAGAGGACGGCGGCCGTCTCACTCGATCGCTAAACCAAGCCAGAGGACGGCGGCGGTTTCACTCGAAAAATTTCAAAGTCCAACATTTTTGGGTTTTCGGCCCCTCAGGCCGTTTTGCCCCGGTGCTCGTTGCGGCTCGTGCGAGACGGTAGCGGCGACGGGCCAAACTCACTTTGTCAGGATGGTAGCGGCTACGCGTCCGTCAGGATCGCTAAACCAAGCCAGAGGACGGCGGCGGTTTCAGTCGAAAAATTTCTAAGTCCGAAATTTCCGGTTTTCGTCCTCTCAGGCGTCTCCTCCTAGCCCGACGGGCCTGAAACTTCGCCTATGGGGGCCAACTCGGCCTGCCGCATCTTTTTGTCGGGCTGATGGTAGCGGCTACGGGCGCTCCTAACGGCACTTTCTGTGCACGCATGCCGGAAAGCCCTGGGAAATCCCTCGATATCTCTGGAACCGCAAGTCGCGTCGACTCAAACGAGAGTGCGTTTCGAAGGGGAGAGTCTGGGCTTCGATTCGAGCCCCGGCACGCCTCCGCCGGACGTCCGGTCGATGCGGGGCTCTCATTTAAGCGACGAAAAAGGGTAAAAACGGCCTTCCGAGGCCCGTACCTCGAGAGCGGGGAATTCCAGGGATTCCCTTTCGAGTGCATCTTGTAGAGGAGGTCCTGGGCTTCGATTCGAGCCCAAGATCACCTCCGTAGGACGAGCGGTCGAGGCGCGGTGCTCATTTCCCCGCCCGTGCGTGCACAGAAAGTGCGAAACGCTAAACCAAGCCAGAGGACGGCGGCCGTCTCACTCGATCGCTAAACCAAGCCAGAGGACGGCGGCGGTTTCACTCGAAAAATTTCAAAGTCCAACATTTTTGGGTTTTCGGCCCCTCAGGCCGTTTTGCCCCGGTGCTCGTTGCGGCTCGTGCGAGACGGTAGCGGCGACGGGCCAAACTCACTTTGTCAGGATGGTAGCGGCTACGCGTCCGTCAGGATCGCTAAACCAAGCCAGAGGACGGCGGCGGTTTCAGTCGAAAAATTTCTAAGTCCGAAATTTCCGGTTTTCGTCCTCTCAGGCGTCTCCTCCTAGCCCGACGGGC
>CAKZFK010000127.1:0-33991 GCA_936440205.1 Lepidonotus clava | reverse complement strand
GCGCACTGCTGCATGACATTTCTGACTTCTTGGTTAGACACCTTTCCCGTCTGCAGCAGGAAAACGGTGGATATATAAGGGCGCAGTGGGTGTTACACAGCGGGTGGTCACCAGTGGGTCTAGTAATGACAGGACGCTTTGTACATAAGAAAGTTGTACTTGGAAAAAGTTACCGACTGGCTGGTCCTATGGCCCCAGGTTCTTACAGAAAGAAAACACGACGACAACGACGGTGTGTGCATGGCACGAACCAAAGTAGTTCGGCGTGACACCAGAAGGGGGTGCGCACTGCTGCATGACATTTCTGACTTCTTGGTTAGACACCTTTCCCGTCTGCAGCAGGAAAACGGTGGATATATAAGGGCGCAGTGGGTGTTACACAGCGGGTGGTCACCAGTGGGTCTAGTAATGACAGGACGCTTTGTACATAAGAAAGTTGTACTTGGAAAAAGTTACCGACTGGCTGGTCCTATGGCCCCAGGTTCTTACAGAAAGAAAACACGACGACAACGACGGTGTGTGCATGGCACGAACCAAAGTAGTTCGGCGTGACACCAGAAGGGGGTGCGCACTGCTGCATGACATTTCTGACTTCTTGGTTAGACACCTTTCCCGTCTGCAGCAGGAAAACGGTGGATATATAAGGGCGCAGTGGGTGTTACACAGCGGGTGGTCACCAGTGGGTCTAGTAATGACAGGACGCTTTGTACATAAGAAAGTTGTACTTGGAAAAAGTTACCGACTGGCTGGTCCTATGGCCCCAGGTTCTTACAGAAACAAAACACGACGGCAACAGTTCTAGTAATGATAGGACGCTTTGTACTTAAGAAAGTTCTTCTGGAAAAAAGGTACCGACTGGCTGTCCTCTAGCCCGAGGTTCTTACAGAAAGAAAACACGACGACAACGACGGTGTGTGCATGGCACGAACCAAACTAGTTCGGCGTGACACCAGAAGGGGGTGCGCACTGCTGCATGACATTTCTGACTTCTTGGTTAGACACCTTTCCCGTCTGCAGCAGGAAAACGGTGGATATATAAGGGCGCAGTGGGTGTTACACAGCGGGTGGTCACCAGTGGGTCTAGTAATGACAGGACGCTTTGTACATAAGAAAGTTGTACTTGGAAAAAGTTACCGACTGGCTGGTCCTATGGCCCCAGGTTCTTACAGAAACAAAACACGACGGCAACAGTTCTAGTAATGATAGGACGCTTTGTACTTAAGAAAGTTCTTCTGGAAAAAAGGTACCGACTCGCTGGTCCTATGGCCCGAGGTTCTTACAGAAAGAAAACACGACGACAACGACGGTGTGTGCATGGCACGAACCAAACTAGTTCGGCGTGACACCAGAAGGGGGTGCGCACTGCTGCATGACATTTCTGACTTCTTGGTTAGACACCTTTCCCGTCTGCAGCAGGAAAACGGTGGATATATAAGGGCGCAGTGGGTGTTACACAGCGGGTGGTCACCAGTGGGTCTAGTAATGACAGGACGCTTTGTACATAAGAAAGTTGTACTTGGAAAAAGTTACCGACTGGCTGGTCCTATGGCCCCAGGTTCTTACAGAAAGAAAACACGACGACAACGACGGTGTGTGCATGGCACGAACCAAAGTAGTTCGGCGTGACACCAGAAGGGGGTGCGCACTGCTGCATGACATTTCTGACTTCTTGGTTAGACACCTTTCCCGTCTGCAGCAGGAAAACGGTGGATATATAAGGGCGCAGTGGGTGTTACACAGCGGGTGGTCACCAGTGGGTCTAGTAATGACAGGACGCTTTGTACATAAGAAAGTTGTACTTGGAAAAAGTTACCGACTGGCTGGTCCTATGGCCCCAGGTTCTTACAGAAAGAAAACACGACGACAACGACGGTGTGTGCATGGCACGAACCAAAGTAGTTCGGCGTGACACCAGAAGGGGGTGCGCACTGCTGCATGACATTTCTGACTTCTTGGTTAGACACCTTTCCCGTCTGCAGCAGGAAAACGGTGGATATATAAGGGCGCAGTGGGTGTTACACAGCGGGTGGTCACCAGTGGGTCTAGTAATGACAGGACGCTTTGTACATAAGAAAGTTGTACTTGGAAAAAGTTACCGACTGGCTGGTCCTATGGCCCCAGGTTCTTACAGAAACAAAACACGACGACAACGACGGTGTGTGCATGGCACGAACCAAAGTAGTTCGGCGTGACACCAGAAGGGGGTGCGCACTGCTGCATGACATTTCTGACTTCTTGGTTAGACACCTTTCCCGTCTGCAGCAGGAAAACGGTGGATATATAAGGGCGCAGTGGGTGTTACACAGCGGGTGGTCACCAGTGGGTCTAGTAATGACAGGACGCTTTGTACATAAGAAAGTTGTACTTGGAAAAAGTTACCGACTGGCTGGTCCTATGGCCCCAGGTTCTTACAGAAAGAAAACACGACGACAACGACGGTGTGTGCATGGCACGAACCAAAGTAGTTCGGCGTGACACCAGAAGGGGGGTGCGCACTGCTGCATGACATTTCTGACTTCTTGGTTAGACACCTTTCCCGTCTGCAGCAGGAAAACGGTGGATATATAAGGGCGCAGTGGGTGTTACACAGCGGGTGGTCACCAGTGGGTCTAGTAATGACAGGACGCTTTGTACATAAGAAAGTTGTACTTGGAAAAAGTTACCGACTGGCTGGTCCTATGGCCCCAGGTTCTTACAGAAAGAAAACACGACGACAACGACGGTGTGTGCATGGCACGAACCAAAGTAGTTCGGCGTGACACCAGAAGGGGGTGCGCACTGCTGCATGACATTTCTGACTTCTTGGTTAGACACCTTTCCCGTCTGCAGCAGGAAAACGGTGGATATATAAGGGCGCAGTGGGTGTTACACAGCGGGTGGTCACCAGTGGGTCTAGTAATGACAGGACGCTTTGTACATAAGAAAGTTGTACTTGGAAAAAGTTACCGACTGGCTGGTCCTATGGCCCCAGGTTCTTACAGAAACAAAACACGACGGCAACAGTTCTAGTAATGATAGGACGCTTTGTACTTAAGAAAGTTCTTCTGGAAAAAAGGTACCGACTCGCTGGTCCTATGGCCCCAGGTTCTTACAGAAAGAAAACACGACGACAACGACGGTGTGTGCATGGCACGAACCAAACTAGTTCGGCGTGACACCAGAAGGGGGTGCGCACTGCTGCATGACATTTCTGACTTCTTGGTTAGACACCTTTCCCGTCTGCAGCAGGAAAACGGTGGATATATAAGGGCGCAGTGGGTGTTACACAGCGGGTGGTCACCAGTGGGTCTAGTAATGACAGGACGCTTTGTACATAAGAAAGTTGTACTTGGAAAAAGTTACCGACTGGCTGGTCCTATGGCCCCAGGTTCTTACAGAAACAAAACACGACGGCAACAGTTCTAGTAATGATAGGACGCTTTGTACTTAAGAAAGTTCTTCTGGAAAAAAGGTACCGACTCGCTGGTCCTATGGCCCCAGGTTCTTACAGAAAGAAAACACGACGACAACGACGGTGTGTGCATGGCACGAACCAAAGTAGTTCGGCGTGACACCAGAAGGGGGTGCGCACTGCTGCATGACATTTCTGACTTCTTGGTTAGACACCTTTCCCGTCTGCAGCAGGAAAACGGTGGATATATAAGGGCGCAGTGGGTGTTACACAGCGGGTGGTCACCAGTGGGTCTAGTAATGACAGGACGCTTTGTACATAAGAAAGTTGTACTTGGAAAAAGTTACCGACTGGCTGGTCCTATGGCCCCAGGTTCTTACAGAAAGAAAACACGACGACAACGACGGTGTGTGCATGGCACGAACCAAAGTAGTTCGGCGTGACACCAGAAGGGGGTGCGCACTGCTGCATGACATTTCTGACTTCTTGGTTAGACACCTTTCCCGTCTGCAGCAGGGAAAACGGTGGATATATAAGGGCGCAGTGGGTGTTACACAGCGGGTGGTCACCAGTGGGTCTAGTAATGACAGGACGCTTTGTACATAAGAAAGTTGTACTTGGAAAAAGTTACCGACTGGCTGGTCCTATGGCCCCAGGTTCTTACAGAAAGAAAACACGACGACAACGACGGTGTGTGCATGGCACGAACCAAAGTAGTTCGGCGTGACACCAGAAGGGGGTGCGCACTGCTGCATGACATTTCTGACTTCTTGGTTAGACACCTTTCCCGTCTGCAGCAGGAAAACGGTGGATATATAAGGGCGCAGTGGGTGTTACACAGCGGGTGGTCACCAGTGGGTCTAGTAATGACAGGGACGCTTTGTACATAAGAAAGTTGTACTTGGAAAAAGTTACCGACTGGTTGGTCCTATGGCCCCAGGTTCTTACAGAAAGAAAACACGACGACAACGACGGTGTGTGCATGGCACGAACCAAAGTAGTTCGGCGTGACACCAGAAGGGGGGTGCGCACTGCTGCATGACATTTCTGACTTCTTGGTTAGACACCTTTCCCGTCTGCAGCAGGAAAACGGTGGATATATAAGGGCGCAGTGGGTGTTACACAGCGGGTGGTCACCAGTGGGTCTAGTAATGACAGGACGCTTTGTACATAAGAAAGTTGTACTTGGAAAAAGTTACCGACTGGCTGGTCCTATGGCCCCAGGTTCTTACAGAAAGAAAACACGACGACAACGACGGTGTGTGCATGGCACGAACCAAAGTAGTTCGGCGTGACACCAGAAGGGGGTGCGCACTGCTGCATGACATTTCTGACTTCTTGGTTAGACACCTTTCCCGTCTGCAGCAGGAAAACGGTGGATATATAAGGGCGCAGTGGGTGTTACACAGCGGGTGGTCACCAGTGGGTCTAGTAATGACAGGACGCTTTGTACATAAGAAAGTTGTACTTGGAAAAAGTTACCGACTGGCTGGTCCTATGGCCCCAGGTTCTTACAGAAAGAAAACACGACGACAACGACGGTGTGTGCATGGCACGAACCAAAGTAGTTCGGCGTGACACCAGAAGGGGGTGCGCACTGCTGCATGACATTTCTGACTTCTTGGTTAGACACCTTTCCCGTCTGCAGCAGGAAAACGGTGGATATATAAGGGCGCAGTGGGTGTTACACAGCGGGTGGTCACCAGTGGGTCTAGTAATGACAGGACGCTTTGTACATAAGAAAGTTGTACTTGGAAAAAGTTACCGACTGGCTGGTCCTATGGCCCCAGGTTCTTACAGAAAGAAAACACGACGACAACGACGGTGTGTGCATGGCACGAACCAAAGTAGTTCGGCGTGACACCAGAAGGGGGTGCGCACTGCTGCATGACATTTCTGACTTCTTGGTTAGACACCTTTCCCGTCTGCAGCAGGAAAACGGTGGATATATAAGGGCGCAGTGGGTGTTACACAGCGGGTGGTCACCAGTGGGTCTAGTAATGACAGGACGCTTTGTACATAAGAAAGTTGTACTTGGAAAAAGTTACCGACTGGCTGGTCCTATGGCCCCAGGTTCTTACAGAAACAAAACACGACGGCAACAGTTCTAGTAATGATAGGACGCTTTGTACTTAAGAAAGTTCTTCTGGAAAAAAGGTACCGACTCGCTGGTCCTATGGCCCCAGGTTCTTACAGAAAGAAAACACGACGACAACGACGGTGTGTGCATGGCACGAACCAAACTAGTTCGGCGTGACACCAGAAGGGGGTGCGCACTGCTGCATGACATTTCTGACTTCTTGGTTAGACACCTTTCCCGTCTGCAGCAGGAAAACGGTGGATATATAAGGGCGCAGTGGGTGTTACACAGCGGGTGGTCACCAGTGGGTCTAGTAATGACAGGACGCTTTGTACATAAGAAAGTTGTACTTGGAAAAAGTTACCGACTGGCTGGTCCTATGGCCCCAGGTTCTTACAGAAACAAAACACGACGGCAACAGTTCTAGTAATGATAGGACGCTTTGTACTTAAGAAAGTTCTTCTGGAAAAAAGGTACCGACTCGCTGGTCCTATGGCCCCAGGTTCTTACAGAAAGAAAACACGACGACAACGACGGTGTGTGCATGGCACGAACCAAAGTAGTTCGGCGTGACACCAGAAGGGGGTGCGCACTGCTGCATGACATTTCTGACTTCTTGGTTAGACACCTTTCCCGTCTGCAGCAGGAAAACGGTGGATATATAAGGGCGCAGTGGGTGTTACACAGCGGGTGGTCACCAGTGGGTCTAGTAATGACAGGACGCTTTGTACATAAGAAAGTTGTACTTGGAAAAAGTTACCGACTGGCTGGTCCTATGGCCCCAGGTTCTTACAGAAAGAAAACACGACGACAACGACGGTGTGTGCATGGCACGAACCAAAGTAGTTCGGCGTGACACCAGAAGGGGGGTGCGCACTGCTGCATGACATTTCTGACTTCTTGGTTAGACACCTTTCCCGTCTGCAGCAGGAAAACGGTGGATATATAAGGGCGCAGTGGGTGTTACACAGCGGGTGGTCACCAGTGGGTCTAGTAATGACAGGACGCTTTGTACATAAGAAAGTTGTACTTGGAAAAAGTTACCGACTGGTTGGTCCTATGGCCCCAGGTTCTTACAGAAAGAAAACACGACGACAACGACGGTGTGTGCATGGCACGAACCAAAGTAGTTCGGCGTGACACCAGAAGGGGGTGCGCACTGCTGCATGACATTTCTGACTTCTTGGTTAGACACCTTTCCCGTCTGCAGCAGGAAAACGGTGGATATATAAGGGCGCAGTGGGTGTTACACAGCGGGTGGTCACCAGTGGGTCTAGTAATGACAGGACGCTTTGTACATAAGAAAGTTGTACTTGGAAAAAGTTACCGACTGGCTGGTCCTATGGCCCCAGGTTCTTACAGAAAGAAAACACGACGACAACGACGGTGTGTGCATGGCACGAACCAAAGTAGTTCGGCGTGACACCAGAAGGGGGTGCGCACTGCTGCATGACATTTCTGACTTCTTGGTTAGACACCTTTCCCGTCTGCAGCAGGAAAACGGTGGATATATAAGGGCGCAGTGGGTGTTACACAGCGGGTGGTCACCAGTGGGTCTAGTAATGACAGGACGCTTTGTACATAAGAAAGTTGTACTTGGAAAAAGTTACCGACTGGCTGGTCCTATGGCCCCAGGTTCTTACAGAAAGAAAACACGACGACAACGACGGTGTGTGCATGGCACGAACCAAAGTAGTTCGGCGTGACACCAGAAGGGGGTGCGCACTGCTGCATGACATTTCTGACTTCTTGGTTAGACACCTTTCCCGTCTGCAGCAGGAAAACGGTGGATATATAAGGGCGCAGTGGGTGTTACACAGCGGGTGGTCACCAGTGGGTCTAGTAATGACAGGACGCTTTGTACATAAGAAAGTTGTACTTGGAAAAAGTTACCGACTGGCTGGTCCTATGGCCCCAGGTTCTTACAGAAAGAAAACACGACGACAACGACGGTGTGTGCATGGCACGAACCAAAGTAGTTCGGCGTGACACCAGAAGGGGGTGCGCACTGCTGCATGACATTTCTGACTTCTTGGTTAGACACCTTTCCCGTCTGCAGCAGGAAAACGGTGGATATATAAGGGCGCAGTGGGTGTTACACAGCGGGTGGTCACCAGTGGGTCTAGTAATGACAGGACGCTTTGTACATAAGAAAGTTGTACTTGGAAAAAGTTACCGACTGGCTGGTCCTATGGCCCCAGGTTCTTACAGAAACAAAACACGACGGCAACAGTTCTAGTAATGATAGGACGCTTTGTACTTAAGAAAGTTCTTCTGGAAAAAAGGTACCGACTCGCTGGTCCTATGGCCCCAGGTTCTTACAGAAAGAAAACACGACGACAACGACGGTGTGTGCATGGCACGAACCAAACTAGTTCGGCGTGACACCAGAAGGGGGTGCGCACTGCTGCATGACATTTCTGACTTCTTGGTTAGACACCTTTCCCGTCTGCAGCAGGAAAACGGTGGATATATAAGGGCGCAGTGGGTGTTACACAGCGGGTGGTCACCAGTGGGTCTAGTAATGACAGGACGCTTTGTACATAAGAAAGTTGTACTTGGAAAAAGTTACCGACTGGCTGGTCCTATGGCCCCAGGTTCTTACAGAAAGAAAACACGACGACAACGACGGTGTGTGCATGGCACGAACCAAAGTAGTTCGGCGTGACACCAGAAGGGGGTGCGCACTGCTGCATGACATTTCTGACTTCTTGGTTAGACACCTTTCCCGTCTGCAGCAGGAAAACGGTGGATATATAAGGGCGCAGTGGGTGTTACACAGCGGGTGGTCACCAGTGGGTCTAGTAATGACAGGACGCTTTGTACATAAGAAAGTTGTACTTGGAAAAAGTTACCGACTGGCTGGTCCTATGGCCCCAGGTTCTTACAGAAAGAAAACACGACGACAACGACGGTGTGTGCATGGCACGAACCAAAGTAGTTCGGCGTGACACCAGAAGGGGGTGCGCACTGCTGCATGACATTTCTGACTTCTTGGTTAGACACCTTTCCCGTCTGCAGCAGGAAAACGGTGGATATATAAGGGCGCAGTGGGTGTTACACAGCGGGTGGTCACCAGTGGGTCTAGTAATGACAGGACGCTTTGTACATAAGAAAGTTGTACTTGGAAAAAGTTACCGACTGGCTGGTCCTATGGCCCCAGGTTCTTACAGAAACAAAACACGACGGCAACAGTTCTAGTAATGATAGGACGCTTTGTACTTAAGAAAGTTCTTCTGGAAAAAAGGTACCGACTCGCTGGTCCTATGGCCCCAGGTTCTTACAGAAAGAAAACACGACGACAACGACGGTGTGTGCATGGCACGAACCAAACTAGTTCGGCGTGACACCAGAAGGGGGTGCGCACTGCTGCATGACATTTCTGACTTCTTGGTTAGACACCTTTCCCGTCTGCAGCAGGAAAACGGTGGATATATAAGGGCGCAGTGGGTGTTACACAGCGGGTGGTCACCAGTGGGTCTAGTAATGACAGGACGCTTTGTACATAAGAAAGTTGTACTTGGAAAAAGTTACCGACTGGCTGGTCCTATGGCCCCAGGTTCTTACAGAAACAAAACACGACGGCAACAGTTCTAGTAATGATAGGACGCTTTGTACTTAAGAAAGTTCTTCTGGAAAAAAGGTACCGACTCGCTGGTCCTATGGCCCCAGGTTCTTACAGAAAGAAAACACGACGACAACGACGGTGTGTGCATGGCACGAACCAAAGTAGTTCGGCGTGACACCAGAAGGGGGTGCGCACTGCTGCATGACATTTCTGACTTCTTGGTTAGACACCTTTCCCGTCTGCAGCAGGAAAACGGTGGATATATAAGGGCGCAGTGGGTGTTACACAGCGGGTGGTCACCAGTGGGTCTAGTAATGACAGGACGCTTTGTACATAAGAAAGTTGTACTTGGAAAAAGTTACCGACTGGCTGGTCCTATGGCCCCAGGTTCTTACAGAAAGAAAACACGACGACAACGACGGTGTGTGCATGGCACGAACCAAAGTAGTTCGGCGTGACACCAGAAGGGGGTGCGCACTGCTGCATGACATTTCTGACTTCTTGGTTAGACACCTTTCCCGTCTGCAGCAGGAAAACGGTGGATATATAAGGGCGCAGTGGGTGTTACACAGCGGGTGGTCACCAGTGGGTCTAGTAATGACAGGACGCTTTGTACATAAGAAAGTTGTACTTGGAAAAAGTTACCGACTGGTTGGTCCTATGGCCCCAGGTTCTTACAGAAAGAAAACACGACGACAACGACGGTGTGTGCATGGCACGAACCAAAGTAGTTCGGCGTGACACCAGAAGGGGGTGCGCACTGCTGCATGACATTTCTGACTTCTTGGTTAGACACCTTTCCCGTCTGCAGCAGGAAAACGGTGGATATATAAGGGCGCAGTGGGTGTTACACAGCGGGTGGTCACCAGTGGGTCTAGTAATGACAGGACGCTTTGTACATAAGAAAGTTGTACTTGGAAAAAGTTACCGACTGGCTGGTCCTATGGCCCCAGGTTCTTACAGAAAGAAAACACGACGACAACGACGGTGTGTGCATGGCACGAACCAAAGTAGTTCGGCGTGACACCAGAAGGGGGTGCGCACTGCTGCATGACATTTCTGACTTCTTGGTTAGACACCTTTCCCGTCTGCAGCAGGAAAACGGTGGATATATAAGGGCGCAGTGGGTGTTACACAGCGGGTGGTCACCAGTGGGTCTAGTAATGACAGGACGCTTTGTACATAAGAAAGTTGTACTTGGAAAAAGTTACCGACTGGCTGGTCCTATGGCCCCAGGTTCTTACAGAAAGAAAACACGACGACAACGACGGTGTGTGCATGGCACGAACCAAAGTAGTTCGGCGTGACACCAGAAGGGGGTGCGCACTGCTGCATGACATTTCTGACTTCTTGGTTAGACACCTTTCCCGTCTGCAGCAGGAAAACGGTGGATATATAAGGGCGCAGTGGGTGTTACACAGCGGGTGGTCACCAGTGGGTCTAGTAATGACAGGACGCTTTGTACATAAGAAAGTTGTACTTGGAAAAAGTTACCGACTGGCTGGTCCTATGGCCCCAGGTTCTTACAGAAAGAAAACACGACGACAACGACGGTGTGTGCATGGCACGAACCAAAGTAGTTCGGCGTGACACCAGAAGGGGGTGCGCACTGCTGCATGACATTTCTGACTTCTTGGTTAGACACCTTTCCCGTCTGCAGCAGGAAAACGGTGGATATATAAGGGCGCAGTGGGTGTTACACAGCGGGTGGTCACCAGTGGGTCTAGTAATGACAGGACGCTTTGTACATAAGAAAGTTGTACTTGGAAAAAGTTACCGACTGGCTGGTCCTATGGCCCCAGGTTCTTACAGAAACAAAACACGACGGCAACAGTTCTAGTAATGATAGGACGCTTTGTACTTAAGAAAGTTCTTCTGGAAAAAAGGTACCGACTCGCTGGTCCTATGGCCCCAGGTTCTTACAGAAAGAAAACACGACGACAACGACGGTGTGTGCATGGCACGAACCAAACTAGTTCGGCGTGACACCAGAAGGGGGTGCGCACTGCTGCATGACATTTCTGACTTCTTGGTTAGACACCTTTCCCGTCTGCAGCAGGAAAACGGTGGATATATAAGGGCGCAGTGGGTGTTACACAGCGGGTGGTCACCAGTGGGTCTAGTAATGACAGGACGCTTTGTACATAAGAAAGTTGTACTTGGAAAAAGTTACCGACTGGCTGGTCCTATGGCCCCAGGTTCTTACAGAAAGAAAACACGACGACAACGACGGTGTGTGCATGGCACGAACCAAAGTAGTTCGGCGTGACACCAGAAGGGGGTGCGCACTGCTGCATGACATTTCTGACTTCTTGGTTAGACACCTTTCCCGTCTGCAGCAGGAAAACGGTGGATATATAAGGGCGCAGTGGGTGTTACACAGCGGGTGGTCACCAGTGGGTCTAGTAATGACAGGACGCTTTGTACATAAGAAAGTTGTACTTGGAAAAAGTTACCGACTGGCTGGTCCTATGGCCCCAGGTTCTTACAGAAAGAAAACACGACGACAACGACGGTGTGTGCATGGCACGAACCAAAGTAGTTCGGCGTGACACCAGAAGGGGGTGCGCACTGCTGCATGACATTTCTGACTTCTTGGTTAGACACCTTTCCCGTCTGCAGCAGGAAAACGGTGGATATATAAGGGCGCAGTGGGTGTTACACAGCGGGTGGTCACCAGTGGGTCTAGTAATGACAGGACGCTTTGTACATAAGAAAGTTGTACTTGGAAAAAGTTACCGACTGGCTGGTCCTATGGCCCCAGGTTCTTACAGAAACAAAACACGACGGCAACAGTTCTAGTAATGATAGGACGCTTTGTACTTAAGAAAGTTCTTCTGGAAAAAAGGTACCGACTGGCTGGTCCTATTGCCCGAGGTTCTTACAGAAAGAAAACACGACGACAACGACGGTGTGTGCATGGCACGAACCAAACTAGTTCGGCGTGACACCAGAAGGGGGTGCGCACTGCTGCATGACATTTCTGACTTCTTGGTTAGACACCTTTCCCGTCTGCAGCAGGAAAACGGTGGATATATAAGGGCGCAGTGGGTGTTACACAGCGGGTGGTCACCAGTGGGTCTAGTAATGACAGGACGCTTTGTACATAAGAAAGTTGTACTTGGAAAAAGTTACCGACTGGCTGGTCCTATGGCCCCAGGTTCTTACAGAAACAAAACACGACGGCAACAGTTCTAGTAATGATAGGACGCTTTGTACTTAAGAAAGTTCTTCTGGAAAAAAGGTACCGACTCGCTGGTCCTATGGCCCCAGGTTCTTACAGAAAGAAAACACGACGACAACGACGGTGTGTGCATGGCACGAACCAAACTAGTTCGGCGTGACACCAGAAGGGGGTGCGCACTGCTGCATGACATTTCTGACTTCTTGGTTAGACACCTTTCCCGTCTGCAGCAGGAAAACGGTGGATATATAAGGGCGCAGTGGGTGTTACACAGCGGGTGGTCACCAGTGGGTCTAGTAATGACAGGACGCTTTGTACATAAGAAAGTTGTACTTGGAAAAAGTTACCGACTGGCTGGTCCTATGGCCCCAGGTTCTTACAGAAACAAAACACGACGACAACGACGGTGTGTGCATGGCACGAACCAAAGTAGTTCGGCGTGACACCAGAAGGGGGTGCGCACTGCTGCATGACATTTCTGACTTCTTGGTTAGACACCTTTCCCGTCTGCAGCAGGAAAACGGTGGATATATAAGGGCGCAGTGGGTGTTACACAGCGGGTGGTCACCAGTGGGTCTAGTAATGACAGGACGCTTTGTACATAAGAAAGTTGTACTTGGAAAAAGTTACCGACTGGCTGGTCCTATGGCCCCAGGTTCTTACAGAAAGAAAACACGACGACAACGACGGTGTGTGCATGGCACGAACCAAAGTAGTTCGGCGTGACACCAGAAGGGGGTGCGCACTGCTGCATGACATTTCTGACTTCTTGGTTAGACACCTTTCCCGTCTGCAGCAGGAAAACGGTGGATATATAAGGGCGCAGTGGGTGTTACACAGCGGGTGGTCACCAGTGGGTCTAGTAATGACAGGACGCTTTGTACATAAGAAAGTTGTACTTGGAAAAAGTTACCGACTGGCTGGTCCTATGGCCCCAGGTTCTTACAGAAAGAAAACACGACGACAACGACGGTGTGTGCATGGCACGAACCAAAGTAGTTCGGCGTGACACCAGAAGGGGGTGCGCACTGCTGCATGACATTTCTGACTTCTTGGTTAGACACCTTTCCCGTCTGCAGCAGGAAAACGGTGGATATATAAGGGCGCAGTGGGTGTTACACAGCGGGTGGTCACCAGTGGGTCTAGTAATGACAGGACGCTTTGTACATAAGAAAGTTGTACTTGGAAAAAGTTACCGACTGGCTGGTCCTATGGCCCCAGGTTCTTACAGAAAGAAAACACGACGACAACGACGGTGTGTGCATGGCACGAACCAAAGTAGTTCGGCGTGACACCAGAAGGGGGTGCGCACTGCTGCATGACATTTCTGACTTCTTGGTTAGACACCTTTCCCGTCTGCAGCAGGAAAACGGTGGATATATAAGGGCGCAGTGGGTGTTACACAGCGGGTGGTCACCAGTGGGTCTAGTAATGACAGGACGCTTTGTACATAAGAAAGTTGTACTTGGAAAAAGTTACCGACTGGCTGGTCCTATGGCCCCAGGTTCTTACAGAAACAAAACACGACGGCAACAGTTCTAGTAATGATAGGACGCTTTGTACTTAAGAAAGTTCTTCTGGAAAAAAGGTACCGACTCGCTGGTCCTATGGCCCCAGGTTCTTACAGAAAGAAAACACGACGACAACGACGGTGTGTGCATGGCACGAACCAAACTAGTTCGGCGTGACACCAGAAGGGGGTGCGCACTGCTGCATGACATTTCTGACTTCTTGGTTAGACACCTTTCCCGTCTGCAGCAGGAAAACGGTGGATATATAAGGGCGCAGTGGGTGTTACACAGCGGGTGGTCACCAGTGGGTCTAGTAATGACAGGACGCTTTGTACATAAGAAAGTTGTACTTGGAAAAAGTTACCGACTGGCTGGTCCTATGGCCCCAGGTTCTTACAGAAACAAAACACGACGGCAACAGTTCTAGTAATGATAGGACGCTTTGTACTTAAGAAAGTTCTTCTGGAAAAAAGGTACCGACTCGCTGGTCCTATGGCCCCAGGTTCTTACAGAAAGAAAACACGACGACAACGACGGTGTGTGCATGGCACGAACCAAAGTAGTTCGGCGTGACACCAGAAGGGGGTGCGCACTGCTGCATGACATTTCTGACTTCTTGGTTAGACACCTTTCCCGTCTGCAGCAGGAAAACGGTGGATATATAAGGGCGCAGTGGGTGTTACACAGCGGGTGGTCACCAGTGGGTCTAGTAATGACAGGACGCTTTGTACATAAGAAAGTTGTACTTGGAAAAAGTTACCGACTGGCTGGTCCTATGGCCCCAGGTTCTTACAGAAAGAAAACACGACGACAACGACGGTGTGTGCATGGCACGAACCAAAGTAGTTCGGCGTGACACCAGAAGGGGGTGCGCACTGCTGCATGACATTTCTGACTTCTTGGTTAGACACCTTTCCCGTCTGCAGCAGGAAAACGGTGGATATATAAGGGCGCAGTGGGTGTTACACAGCGGGTGGTCACCAGTGGGTCTAGTAATGACAGGACGCTTTGTACATAAGAAAGTTGTACTTGGAAAAAGTTACCGACTGGTTGGTCCTATGGCCCCAGGTTCTTACAGAAAGAAAACACGACGACAACGACGGTGTGTGCATGGCACGAACCAAAGTAGTTCGGCGTGACACCAGAAGGGGGTGCGCACTGCTGCATGACATTTCTGACTTCTTGGTTAGCCATCTTGTCCGTCTGCAGCAGGAAAACGGTGGATATATAAGGGCGCAGTGGGTGTTACACAGCGGGTGGTCACCAGTGGGTCTAGTAATGACAGGACGCTTTGTACATAAGAAAGTTGTACTTGGAAAAAGTTACCGACTGGCTGGTCCTATGGCCCCAGGTTCTTACAGAAAGAAAACACGACGACAACGACGGTGTGTGCATGGCACGAACCAAAGTAGTTCGGCGTGACACCAGAAGGGGGTGCGCACTGCTGCATGACATTTCTGACTTCTTGGTTAGACACCTTTCCCGTCTGCAGCAGGAAAACGGTGGATATATAAGGGCGCAGTGGGTGTTACACAGCGGGTGGTCACCAGTGGGTCTAGTAATGACAGGACGCTTTGTACATAAGAAAGTTGTACTTGGAAAAAGTTACCGACTGGCTGGTCCTATGGCCCCAGGTTCTTACAGAAAGAAAACACGACGACAACGACGGTGTGTGCATGGCACGAACCAAAGTAGTTCGGCGTGACACCAGAAGGGGGTGCGCACTGCTGCATGACATTTCTGACTTCTTGGTTAGACACCTTTCCCGTCTGCAGCAGGAAAACGGTGGATATATAAGGGCGCAGTGGGTGTTACACAGCGGGTGGTCACCAGTGGGTCTAGTAATGACAGGACGCTTTGTACATAAGAAAGTTGTACTTGGAAAAAGTTACCGACTGGCTGGTCCTATGGCCCCAGGTTCTTACAGAAAGAAAACACGACGACAACGACGGTGTGTGCATGGCACGAACCAAAGTAGTTCGGCGTGACACCAGAAGGGGGTGCGCACTGCTGCATGACATTTCTGACTTCTTGGTTAGACACCTTTCCCGTCTGCAGCAGGAAAACGGTGGATATATAAGGGCGCAGTGGGTGTTACACAGCGGGTGGTCACCAGTGGGTCTAGTAATGACAGGACGCTTTGTACATAAGAAAGTTGTACTTGGAAAAAGTTACCGACTGGCTGGTCCTATGGCCCCAGGTTCTTACAGAAACAAAACACGACGGCAACAGTTCTAGTAATGATAGGACGCTTTGTACTTAAGAAAGTTCTTCTGGAAAAAAGGTACCGACTCGCTGGTCCTATGGCCCCAGGTTCTTACAGAAAGAAAACACGACGACAACGACGGTGTGTGCATGGCACGAACCAAACTAGTTCGGCGTGACACCAGAAGGGGGTGCGCACTGCTGCATGACATTTCTGACTTCTTGGTTAGACACCTTTCCCGTCTGCAGCAGGAAAACGGTGGATATATAAGGGCGCAGTGGGTGTTACACAGCGGGTGGTCACCAGTGGGTCTAGTAATGACAGGACGCTTTGTACATAAGAAAGTTGTACTTGGAAAAAGTTACCGACTGGCTGGTCCTATGGCCCCAGGTTCTTACAGAAAGAAAACACGACGACAACGACGGTGTGTGCATGGCACGAACCAAAGTAGTTCGGCGTGACACCAGAAGGGGGTGCGCACTGCTGCATGACATTTCTGACTTCTTGGTTAGACACCTTTCCCGTCTGCAGCAGGAAAACGGTGGATATATAAGGGCGCAGTGGGTGTTACACAGCGGGTGGTCACCAGTGGGTCTAGTAATGACAGGACGCTTTGTACATAAGAAAGTTGTACTTGGAAAAAGTTACCGACTGGCTGGTCCTATGGCCCCAGGTTCTTACAGAAAGAAAACACGACGACAACGACGGTGTGTGCATGGCACGAACCAAAGTAGTTCGGCGTGACACCAGAAGGGGGTGCGCACTGCTGCATGACATTTCTGACTTCTTGGTTAGACACCTTTCCCGTCTGCAGCAGGAAAACGGTGGATATATAAGGGCGCAGTGGGTGTTACACAGCGGGTGGTCACCAGTGGGTCTAGTAATGACAGGACGCTTTGTACATAAGAAAGTTGTACTTGGAAAAAGTTACCGACTGGCTGGTCCTATGGCCCCAGGTTCTTACAGAAACAAAACACGACGGCAACAGTTCTAGTAATGATAGGACGCTTTGTACTTAAGAAAGTTCTTCTGGAAAAAAGGTACCGACTGGCTGGTCCTCTAGCCCGAGGTTCTTACAGAAAGAAAACACGACGACAACGACGGTGTGTGCATGGCACGAACCAAACTAGTTCGGCGTGACACCAGAAGGGGGTGCGCACTGCTGCATGACATTTCTGACTTCTTGGTTAGACACCTTTCCCGTCTGCAGCAGGAAAACGGTGGATATATAAGGGCGCAGTGGGTGTTACACAGCGGGTGGTCACCAGTGGGTCTAGTAATGACAGGACGCTTTGTACATAAGAAAGTTGTACTTGGAAAAAGTTACCGACTGGCTGGTCCTATGGCCCCAGGTTCTTACAGAAACAAAACACGACGGCAACAGTTCTAGTAATGATAGGACGCTTTGTACTTAAGAAAGTTCTTCTGGAAAAAAGGTACCGACTCGCTGGTCCTATGGCCCCAGGTTCTTACAGAAAGAAAACACGACGACAACGACGGTGTGTGCATGGCACGAACCAAACTAGTTCGGCGTGACACCAGAAGGGGGTGCGCACTGCTGCATGACATTTCTGACTTCTTGGTTAGACACCTTTCCCGTCTGCAGCAGGAAAACGGTGGATATATAAGGGCGCAGTGGGTGTTACACAGCGGGTGGTCACCAGTGGGTCTAGTAATGACAGGACGCTTTGTACATAAGAAAGTTGTACTTGGAAAAAGTTACCGACTGGCTGGTCCTATGGCCCCAGGTTCTTACAGAAAGAAAACACGACGACAACGACGGTGTGTGCATGGCACGAACCAAAGTAGTTCGGCGTGACACCAGAAGGGGGTGCGCACTGCTGCATGACATTTCTGACTTCTTGGTTAGACACCTTTCCCGTCTGCAGCAGGAAAACGGTGGATATATAAGGGCGCAGTGGGTGTTACACAGCGGGTGGTCACCAGTGGGTCTAGTAATGACAGGACGCTTTGTACATAAGAAAGTTGTACTTGGAAAAAGTTACCGACTGGCTGGTCCTATGGCCCCAGGTTCTTACAGAAAGAAAACACGACGACAACGACGGTGTGTGCATGGCACGAACCAAAGTAGTTCGGCGTGACACCAGAAGGGGGTGCGCACTGCTGCATGACATTTCTGACTTCTTGGTTAGACACCTTTCCCGTCTGCAGCAGGAAAACGGTGGATATATAAGGGCGCAGTGGGTGTTACACAGCGGGTGGTCACCAGTGGGTCTAGTAATGACAGGACGCTTTGTACATAAGAAAGTTGTACTTGGAAAAAGTTACCGACTGGCTGGTCCTATGGCCCCAGGTTCTTACAGAAACAAAACACGACGGCAACAGTTCTAGTAATGATAGGACGCTTTGTACTTAAGAAAGTTCTTCTGGAAAAAAGGTACCGACTGGCTGGTCCTATAGCCCGAGGTTCTTACAGAAAGAAAACACGACGACAACGACGGTGTGTGCATGGCACGAACCAAACTAGTTCGGCGTGACACCAGAAGGGGGTGCGCACTGCTGCATGACATTTCTGACTTCTTGGTTAGACACCTTTCCCGTCTGCAGCAGGAAAACGGTGGATATATAAGGGCGCAGTGGGTGTTACACAGCGGGTGGTCACCAGTGGGTCTAGTAATGACAGGACGCTTTGTACATAAGAAAGTTGTACTTGGAAAAAGTTACCGACTGGCTGGTCCTATGGCCCCAGGTTCTTACAGAAACAAAACACGACGGCAACAGTTCTAGTAATGATAGGACGCTTTGTACTTAAGAAAGTT
Source organism: Lepidonotus clava (assembly GCA_936440205.1). Classification (NCBI taxonomy): domain Eukaryota; kingdom Metazoa; phylum Annelida; class Polychaeta; order Phyllodocida; family Polynoidae; genus Lepidonotus; species Lepidonotus clava. Next base: position 15,271 of record CAKZFK010000127.1, on the reverse strand, counting down.
CTTCTGGAAAAAAGGTACCGACTCGCTGGTCCTATGGCCCCAGGTTCTTACAGAAAGAAAACACGACGACAACGACGGTGTGTGCATGGCACGAACCAAACTAGTTCGGCGTGACACCAGAAGGGGGTGCGCACTGCTGCATGACATTTCTGACTTCTTGGTTAGACACCTTTCCCGTCTGCAGCAGGAAAACGGTGGATATATAAGGGCGCAGTGGGTGTTACACAGCGGGTGGTCACCAGTGGGTCTAGTAATGACAGGACGCTTTGTACATAAGAAAGTTGTACTTGGAAAAAGTTACCGACTGGCTGGTCCTATGGCCCCAGGTTCTTACAGAAAGAAAACACGACGACAACGACGGTGTGTGCATGGCACGAACCAAAGTAGTTCGGCGTGACACCAGAAGGGGGTGCGCACTGCTGCATGACATTTCTGACTTCTTGGTTAGACACCTTTCCCGTCTGCAGCAGGAAAACGGTGGATATATAAGGGCGCAGTGGGTGTTACACAGCGGGTGGTCACCAGTGGGTCTAGTAATGACAGGACGCTTTGTACATAAGAAAGTTGTACTTGGAAAAAGTTACCGACTGGCTGGTCCTATGGCCCCAGGTTCTTACAGAAAGAAAACACGACGACAACGACGGTGTGTGCATGGCACGAACCAAAGTAGTTCGGCGTGACACCAGAAGGGGGTGCGCACTGCTGCATGACATTTCTGACTTCTTGGTTAGACACCTTTCCCGTCTGCAGCAGGAAAACGGTGGATATATAAGGGCGCAGTGGGTGTTACACAGCGGGTGGTCACCAGTGGGTCTAGTAATGACAGGACGCTTTGTACATAAGAAAGTTGTACTTGGAAAAAGTTACCGACTGGCTGGTCCTATGGCCCCAGGTTCTTACAGAAAGAAAACACGACGACAACGACGGTGTGTGCATGGCACGAACCAAAGTAGTTCGGCGTGACACCAGAAGGGGGTGCGCACTGCTGCATGACATTTCTGACTTCTTGGTTAGACACCTTTCCCGTCTGCAGCAGGAAAACGGTGGATATATAAGGGCGCAGTGGGTGTTACACAGCGGGTGGTCACCAGTGGGTCTAGTAATGACAGGACGCTTTGTACATAAGAAAGTTGTACTTGGAAAAAGTTACCGACTGGCTGGTCCTATGGCCCCAGGTTCTTACAGAAAGAAAACACGACGACAACGACGGTGTGTGCATGGCACGAACCAAAGTAGTTCGGCGTGACACCAGAAGGGGGTGCGCACTGCTGCATGACATTTCTGACTTCTTGGTTAGACACCTTTCCCGTCTGCAGCAGGAAAACGGTGGATATATAAGGGCGCAGTGGGTGTTACACAGCGGGTGGTCACCAGTGGGTCTAGTAATGACAGGACGCTTTGTACATAAGAAAGTTGTACTTGGAAAAAGTTACCGACTGGCTGGTCCTATGGCCCCAGGTTCTTACAGAAAGAAAACACGACGACAACGACGGTGTGTGCATGGCACGAACCAAAGTAGTTCGGCGTGACACCAGAAGGGGGTGCGCACTGCTGCATGACATTTCTGACTTCTTGGTTAGACACCTTTCCCGTCTGCAGCAGGAAAACGGTGGATATATAAGGGCGCAGTGGGTGTTACACAGCGGGTGGTCACCAGTGGGTCTAGTAATGACAGGACGCTTTGTACATAAGAAAGTTGTACTTGGAAAAAGTTACCGACTGGCTGGTCCTATGGCCCCAGGTTCTTACAGAAAGAAAACACGACGACAACGACGGTGTGTGCATGGCACGAACCAAAGTAGTTCGGCGTGACACCAGAAGGGGGTGCGCACTGCTGCATGACATTTCTGACTTCTTGGTTAGACACCTTTCCCGTCTGCAGCAGGAAAACGGTGGATATATAAGGGCGCAGTGGGTGTTACACAGCGGGTGGTCACCAGTGGGTCTAGTAATGACAGGACGCTTTGTACATAAGAAAGTTGTACTTGGAAAAAGTTACCGACTGGCTGGTCCTATGGCCCCAGGTTCTTACAGAAACAAAACACGACGGCAACAGTTCTAGTAATGATAGGACGCTTTGTACTTAAGAAAGTTCTTCTGGAAAAAAGGTACCGACTCGCTGGTCCTATGGCCCCAGGTTCTTACAGAAAGAAAACACGACGACAACGACGGTGTGTGCATGGCACGAACCAAACTAGTTCGGCGTGACACCAGAAGGGGGTGCGCACTGCTGCATGACATTTCTGACTTCTTGGTTAGACACCTTTCCCGTCTGCAGCAGGAAAACGGTGGATATATAAGGGCGCAGTGGGTGTTACACAGCGGGTGGTCACCAGTGGGTCTAGTAATGACAGGACGCTTTGTACATAAGAAAGTTGTACTTGGAAAAAGTTACCGACTGGCTGGTCCTATGGCCCCAGGTTCTTACAGAAACAAAACACGACGGCAACAGTTCTAGTAATGATAGGACGCTTTGTACTTAAGAAAGTTCTTCTGGAAAAAAGGTACCGACTCGCTGGTCCTATGGCCCCAGGTTCTTACAGAAAGAAAACACGACGACAACGACGGTGTGTGCATGGCACGAACCAAAGTAGTTCGGCGTGACACCAGAAGGGGGTGCGCACTGCTGCATGACATTTCTGACTTCTTGGTTAGACACCTTTCCCGTCTGCAGCAGGAAAACGGTGGATATATAAGGGCGCAGTGGGTGTTACACAGCGGGTGGTCACCAGTGGGTCTAGTAATGACAGGACGCTTTGTACATAAGAAAGTTGTACTTGGAAAAAGTTACCGACTGGCTGGTCCTATGGCCCCAGGTTCTTACAGAAAGAAAACACGACGACAACGACGGTGTGTGCATGGCACGAACCAAAGTAGTTCGGCGTGACACCAGAAGGGGGTGCGCACTGCTGCATGACATTTCTGACTTCTTGGTTAGACACCTTTCCCGTCTGCAGCAGGAAAACGGTGGATATATAAGGGCGCAGTGGGTGTTACACAGCGGGTGGTCACCAGTGGGTCTAGTAATGACAGGACGCTTTGTACATAAGAAAGTTGTACTTGGAAAAAGTTACCGACTGGTTGGTCCTATGGCCCCAGGTTCTTACAGAAAGAAAACACGACGACAACGACGGTGTGTGCATGGCACGAACCAAAGTAGTTCGGCGTGACACCAGAAGGGGGTGCGCACTGCTGCATGACATTTCTGACTTCTTGGTTAGCCATCTTGTCCGTCTGCAGCAGGAAAACGGTGGATATATAAGGGCGCAGTGGGTGTTACACAGCGGGTGGTCACCAGTGGGTCTAGTAATGACAGGACGCTTTGTACATAAGAAAGTTGTACTTGGAAAAAGTTACCGACTGGCTGGTCCTATGGCCCCAGGTTCTTACAGAAAGAAAACACGACGACAACGACGGTGTGTGCATGGCACGAACCAAAGTAGTTCGGCGTGACACCAGAAGGGGGTGCGCACTGCTGCATGACATTTCTGACTTCTTGGTTAGACACCTTTCCCGTCTGCAGCAGGAAAACGGTGGATATATAAGGGCGCAGTGGGTGTTACACAGCGGGTGGTCACCAGTGGGTCTAGTAATGACAGGACGCTTTGTACATAAGAAAGTTGTACTTGGAAAAAGTTACCGACTGGCTGGTCCTATGGCCCCAGGTTCTTACAGAAAGAAAACACGACGACAACGACGGTGTGTGCATGGCACGAACCAAAGTAGTTCGGCGTGACACCAGTAGGGGGTGCGCACTGCTGCATGACATTTCTGACTTCTTGGTTAGACACCTTTCCCGTCTGCAGCAGGAAAACGGTGGATATATAAGGGCGCAGTGGGTGTTACACAGCGGGTGGTCACCAGTGGGTCTAGTAATGACAGGACGCTTTGTACATAAGAAAGTTGTACTTGGAAAAAGTTACCGACTGGCTGGTCCTATGGCCCCAGGTTCTTACAGAAAGAAAACACGACGACAACGACGGTGTGTGCATGGCACGAACCAAAGTAGTTCGGCGTGACACCAGAAGGGGGTGCGCACTGCTGCATGACATTTCTGACTTCTTGGTTAGACACCTTTCCCGTCTGCAGCAGGAAAACGGTGGATATATAAGGGCGCAGTGGGTGTTACACAGCGGGTGGTCACCAGTGGGTCTAGTAATGACAGGACGCTTTGTACATAAGAAAGTTGTACTTGGAAAAAGTTACCGACTGGCTGGTCCTATGGCCCCAGGTTCTTACAGAAACAAAACACGACGGCAACAGTTCTAGTAATGATAGGACGCTTTGTACTTAAGAAAGTTCTTCTGGAAAAAAGGTACCGACTCGCTGGTCCTATGGCCCCAGGTTCTTACAGAAAGAAAACACGACGACAACGACGGTGTGTGCATGGCACGAACCAAACTAGTTCGGCGTGACACCAGAAGGGGGTGCGCACTGCTGCATGACATTTCTGACTTCTTGGTTAGACACCTTTCCCGTCTGCAGCAGGAAAACGGTGGATATATAAGGGCGCAGTGGGTGTTACACAGCGGGTGGTCACCAGTGGGTCTAGTAATGACAGGACGCTTTGTACATAAGAAAGTTGTACTTGGAAAAAGTTACCGACTGGCTGGTCCTATGGCCCCAGGTTCTTACAGAAAGAAAACACGACGACAACGACGGTGTGTGCATGGCACGAACCAAAGTAGTTCGGCGTGACACCAGAAGGGGGTGCGCACTGCTGCATGACATTTCTGACTTCTTGGTTAGACACCTTTCCCGTCTGCAGCAGGAAAACGGTGGATATATAAGGGCGCAGTGGGTGTTACACAGCGGGTGGTCACCAGTGGGTCTAGTAATGACAGGACGCTTTGTACATAAGAAAGTTGTACTTGGAAAAAGTTACCGACTGGCTGGTCCTATGGCCCCAGGTTCTTACAGAAAGAAAACACGACGACAACGACGGTGTGTGCATGGCACGAACCAAAGTAGTTCGGCGTGACACCAGAAGGGGGTGCGCACTGCTGCATGACATTTCTGACTTCTTGGTTAGACACCTTTCCCGTCTGCAGCAGGAAAACGGTGGATATATAAGGGCGCAGTGGGTGTTACACAGCGGGTGGTCACCAGTGGGTCTAGTAATGACAGGACGCTTTGTACATAAGAAAGTTGTACTTGGAAAAAGTTACCGACTGGCTGGTCCTATGGCCCCAGGTTCTTACAGAAACAAAACACGACGGCAACAGTTCTAGTAATGATAGGACGCTTTGTACTTAAGAAAGTTCTTCTGGAAAAAAGGTACCGACTGGCTGGTCCTCTAGCCCGAGGTTCTTACAGAAAGAAAACACGACGACAACGACGGTGTGTGCATGGCACGAACCAAACTAGTTCGGCGTGACACCAGAAGGGGGTGCGCACTGCTGCATGACATTTCTGACTTCTTGGTTAGACACCTTTCCCGTCTGCAGCAGGAAAACGGTGGATATATAAGGGCGCAGTGGGTGTTACACAGCGGGTGGTCACCAGTGGGTCTAGTAATGACAGGACGCTTTGTACATAAGAAAGTTGTACTTGGAAAAAGTTACCGACTGGCTGGTCCTATGGCCCCAGGTTCTTACAGAAACAAAACACGACGGCAACAGTTCTAGTAATGATAGGACGCTTTGTACTTAAGAAAGTTCTTCTGGAAAAAAGGTACCGACTCGCTGGTCCTATGGCCCCAGGTTCTTACAGAAAGAAAACACGACGACAACGACGGTGTGTGCATGGCACGAACCAAACTAGTTCGGCGTGACACCAGAAGGGGGTGCGCACTGCTGCATGACATTTCTGACTTCTTGGTTAGACACCTTTCCCGTCTGCAGCAGGAAAACGGTGGATATATAAGGGCGCAGTGGGTGTTACACAGCGGGTGGTCACCAGTGGGTCTAGTAATGACAGGACGCTTTGTACATAAGAAAGTTGTACTTGGAAAAAGTTACCGACTGGCTGGTCCTATGGCCCCAGGTTCTTACAGAAAGAAAACACGACGACAACGACGGTGTGTGCATGGCACGAACCAAAGTAGTTCGGCGTGACACCAGAAGGGGGTGCGCACTGCTGCATGACATTTCTGACTTCTTGGTTAGACACCTTTCCCGTCTGCAGCAGGAAAACGGTGGATATATAAGGGCGCAGTGGGTGTTACACAGCGGGTGGTCACCAGTGGGTCTAGTAATGACAGGACGCTTTGTACATAAGAAAGTTGTACTTGGAAAAAGTTACCGACTGGCTGGTCCTATGGCCCCAGGTTCTTACAGAAAGAAAACACGACGACAACGACGGTGTGTGCATGGCACGAACCAAAGTAGTTCGGCGTGACACCAGAAGGGGGTGCGCACTGCTGCATGACATTTCTGACTTCTTGGTTAGACACCTTTCCCGTCTGCAGCAGGAAAACGGTGGATATATAAGGGCGCAGTGGGTGTTACACAGCGGGTGGTCACCAGTGGGTCTAGTAATGACAGGACGCTTTGTACATAAGAAAGTTGTACTTGGAAAAAGTTACCGACTGGCTGGTCCTATGGCCCCAGGTTCTTACAGAAACAAAACACGACGGCAACAGTTCTAGTAATGATAGGACGCTTTGTACTTAAGAAAGTTCTTCTGGAAAAAAGGTACCGACTGGCTGGTCCTATAGCCCGAGGTTCTTACAGAAAGAAAACACGACGACAACGACGGTGTGTGCATGGCACGAACCAAACTAGTTCGGCGTGACACCAGAAGGGGGTGCGCACTGCTGCATGACATTTCTGACTTCTTGGTTAGACACCTTTCCCGTCTGCAGCAGGAAAACGGTGGATATATAAGGGCGCAGTGGGTGTTACACAGCGGGTGGTCACCAGTGGGTCTAGTAATGACAGGACGCTTTGTACATAAGAAAGTTGTACTTGGAAAAAGTTACCGACTGGCTGGTCCTATGGCCCCAGGTTCTTACAGAAACAAAACACGACGGCAACAGTTCTAGTAATGATAGGACGCTTTGTACTTAAGAAAGTTCTTCTGGAAAAAAGGTACCGACTCGCTGGTCCTATGGCCCCAGGTTCTTACAGAAAGAAAACACGACGACAACGACGGTGTGTGCATGGCACGAACCAAACTAGTTCGGCGTGACACCAGAAGGGGGTGCGCACTGCTGCATGACATTTCTGACTTCTTGGTTAGACACCTTTCCCGTCTGCAGCAGGAAAACGGTGGATATATAAGGGCGCAGTGGGTGTTACACAGCGGGTGGTCACCAGTGGGTCTAGTAATGACAGGACGCTTTGTACATAAGAAAGTTGTACTTGGAAAAAGTTACCGACTGGCTGGTCCTATGGCCCCAGGTTCTTACAGAAAGAAAACACGACGACAACGACGGTGTGTGCATGGCACGAACCAAAGTAGTTCGGCGTGACACCAGAAGGGGGTGCGCACTGCTGCATGACATTTCTGACTTCTTGGTTAGACACCTTTCCCGTCTGCAGCAGGAAAACGGTGGATATATAAGGGCGCAGTGGGTGTTACACAGCGGGTGGTCACCAGTGGGTCTAGTAATGACAGGACGCTTTGTACATAAGAAAGTTGTACTTGGAAAAAGTTACCGACTGGCTGGTCCTATGGCCCCAGGTTCTTACAGAAAGAAAACACGACGACAACGACGGTGTGTGCATGGCACGAACCAAAGTAGTTCGGCGTGACACCAGAAGGGGGTGCGCACTGCTGCATGACATTTCTGACTTCTTGGTTAGACACCTTTCCCGTCTGCAGCAGGAAAACGGTGGATATATAAGGGCGCAGTGGGTGTTACACAGCGGGTGGTCACCAGTGGGTCTAGTAATGACAGGACGCTTTGTACATAAGAAAGTTGTACTTGGAAAAAGTTACCGACTGGCTGGTCCTATGGCCCCAGGTTCTTACAGAAAGAAAACACGACGACAACGACGGTGTGTGCATGGCACGAACCAAAGTAGTTCGGCGTGACACCAGAAGGGGGTGCGCACTGCTGCATGACATTTCTGACTTCTTGGTTAGACACCTTTCCCGTCTGCAGCAGGAAAACGGTGGATATATAAGGGCGCAGTGGGTGTTACACAGCGGGTGGTCACCAGTGGGTCTAGTAATGACAGGACGCTTTGTACATAAGAAAGTTGTACTTGGAAAAAGTTACCGACTGGCTGGTCCTATGGCCCCAGGTTCTTACAGAAAGAAAACACGACGACAACGACGGTGTGTGCATGGCACGAACCAAAGTAGTTCGGCGTGACACCAGAAGGGGGTGCGCACTGCTGCATGACATTTCTGACTTCTTGGTTAGACACCTTTCCCGTCTGCAGCAGGAAAACGGTGGATATATAAGGGCGCAGTGGGTGTTACACAGCGGGTGGTCACCAGTGGGTCTAGTAATGACAGGACGCTTTGTACATAAGAAAGTTGTACTTGGAAAAAGTTACCGACTGGCTGGTCCTATGGCCCCAGGTTCTTACAGAAAGAAAACACGACGACAACGACGGTGTGTGCATGGCACGAACCAAAGTAGTTCGGCGTGACACCAGAAGGGGGTGCGCACTGCTGCATGACATTTCTGACTTCTTGGTTAGACACCTTTCCCGTCTGCAGCAGGAAAACGGTGGATATATAAGGGCGCAGTGGGTGTTACACAGCGGGTGGTCACCAGTGGGTCTAGTAATGACAGGACGCTTTGTACATAAGAAAGTTGTACTTGGAAAAAGTTACCGACTGGCTGGTCCTATGGCCCCAGGTTCTTACAGAAAGAAAACACGACGACAACGACGGTGTGTGCATGGCACGAACCAAAGTAGTTCGGCGTGACACCAGAAGGGGGTGCGCACTGCTGCATGACATTTCTGACTTCTTGGTTAGACACCTTTCCCGTCTGCAGCAGGAAAACGGTGGATATATAAGGGCGCAGTGGGTGTTACACAGCGGGTGGTCACCAGTGGGTCTAGTAATGACAGGACGCTTTGTACATAAGAAAGTTGTACTTGGAAAAAGTTACCGACTGGCTGGTCCTATGGCCCCAGGTTCTTACAGAAAGAAAACACGACGACAACGACGGTGTGTGCATGGCACGAACCAAAGTAGTTCGGCGTGACACCAGAAGGGGGTGCGCACTGCTGCATGACATTTCTGACTTCTTGGTTAGACACCTTTCCCGTCTGCAGCAGGAAAACGGTGGATATATAAGGGCGCAGTGGGTGTTACACAGCGGGTGGTCACCAGTGGGTCTAGTAATGACAGGACGCTTTGTACATAAGAAAGTTGTACTTGGAAAAAGTTACCGACTGGCTGGTCCTATGGCCCCAGGTTCTTACAGAAACAAAACACGACGGCAACAGTTCTAGTAATGATAGGACGCTTTGTACTTAAGAAAGTTCTTCTGGAAAAAAGGTACCGACTCGCTGGTCCTATGGCCCCAGGTTCTTACAGAAAGAAAACACGACGACAACGACGGTGTGTGCATGGCACGAACCAAACTAGTTCGGCGTGACACCAGAAGGGGGTGCGCACTGCTGCATGACATTTCTGACTTCTTGGTTAGACACCTTTCCCGTCTGCAGCAGGAAAACGGTGGATATATAAGGGCGCAGTGGGTGTTACACAGCGGGTGGTCACCAGTGGGTCTAGTAATGACAGGACGCTTTGTACATAAGAAAGTTGTACTTGGAAAAAGTTACCGACTGGCTGGTCCTATGGCCCCAGGTTCTTACAGAAACAAAACACGACGGCAACAGTTCTAGTAATGATAGGACGCTTTGTACTTAAGAAAGTTCTTCTGGAAAAAAGGTACCGACTCGCTGGTCCTATGGCCCCAGGTTCTTACAGAAAGAAAACACGACGACAACGACGGTGTGTGCATGGCACGAACCAAAGTAGTTCGGCGTGACACCAGAAGGGGGTGCGCACTGCTGCATGACATTTCTGACTTCTTGGTTAGACACCTTTCCCGTCTGCAGCAGGAAAACGGTGGATATATAAGGGCGCAGTGGGTGTTACACAGCGGGTGGTCACCAGTGGGTCTAGTAATGACAGGACGCTTTGTACATAAGAAAGTTGTACTTGGAAAAAGTTACCGACTGGCTGGTCCTATGGCCCCAGGTTCTTACAGAAAGAAAACACGACGACAACGACGGTGTGTGCATGGCACGAACCAAAGTAGTTCGGCGTGACACCAGAAGGGGGTGCGCACTGCTGCATGACATTTCTGACTTCTTGGTTAGACACCTTTCCCGTCTGCAGCAGGAAAACGGTGGATATATAAGGGCGCAGTGGGTGTTACACAGCGGGTGGTCACCAGTGGGTCTAGTAATGACAGGACGCTTTGTACATAAGAAAGTTGTACTTGGAAAAAGTTACCGACTGGTTGGTCCTATGGCCCCAGGTTCTTACAGAAAGAAAACACGACGACAACGACGGTGTGTGCATGGCACGAACCAAAGTAGTTCGGCGTGACACCAGAAGGGGGTGCGCACTGCTGCATGACATTTCTGACTTCTTGGTTAGACACCTTTCCCGTCTGCAGCAGGAAAACGGTGGATATATAAGGGCGCAGTGGGTGTTACACAGCGGGTGGTCACCAGTGGGTCTAGTAATGACAGGACGCTTTGTACATAAGAAAGTTGTACTTGGAAAAAGTTACCGACTGGCTGGTCCTATGGCCCCAGGTTCTTACAGAAAGAAAACACGACGACAACGACGGTGTGTGCATGGCACGAACCAAAGTAGTTCGGCGTGACACCAGAAGGGGGTGCGCACTGCTGCATGACATTTCTGACTTCTTGGTTAGACACCTTTCCCGTCTGCAGCAGGAAAACGGTGGATATATAAGGGCGCAGTGGGTGTTACACAGCGGGTGGTCACCAGTGGGTCTAGTAATGACAGGACGCTTTGTACATAAGAAAGTTGTACTTGGAAAAAGTTACCGACTGGCTGGTCCTATGGCCCCAGGTTCTTACAGAAAGAAAACACGACGACAACGACGGTGTGTGCATGGCACGAACCAAAGTAGTTCGGCGTGACACCAGAAGGGGGTGCGCACTGCTGCATGACATTTCTGACTTCTTGGTTAGACACCTTTCCCGTCTGCAGCAGGAAAACGGTGGATATATAAGGGCGCAGTGGGTGTTACACAGCGGGTGGTCACCAGTGGGTCTAGTAATGACAGGACGCTTTGTACATAAGAAAGTTGTACTTGGAAAAAGTTACCGACTGGCTGGTCCTATGGCCCCAGGTTCTTACAGAAAGAAAACACGACGACAACGACGGTGTGTGCATGGCACGAACCAAAGTAGTTCGGCGTGACACCAGAAGGGGGTGCGCACTGCTGCATGACATTTCTGACTTCTTGGTTAGACACCTTTCCCGTCTGCAGCAGGAAAACGGTGGATATATAAGGGCGCAGTGGGTGTTACACAGCGGGTGGTCACCAGTGGGTCTAGTAATGACAGGACGCTTTGTACATAAGAAAGTTGTACTTGGAAAAAGTTACCGACTGGCTGGTCCTATGGCCCCAGGTTCTTACAGAAACAAAACACGACGGCAACAGTTCTAGTAATGATAGGACGCTTTGTACTTAAGAAAGTTCTTCTGGAAAAAAGGTACCGACTCGCTGGTCCTATGGCCCCAGGTTCTTACAGAAAGAAAACACGACGACAACGACGGTGTGTGCATGGCACGAACCAAACTAGTTCGGCGTGACACCAGAAGGGGGTGCGCACTGCTGCATGACATTTCTGACTTCTTGGTTAGACACCTCTCCCGTCTGCAGCAGGAAAACGGTGGATATATAAGGGCGCAGTGGGTGTTACACAGCGGGTGGTCACCAGTGGGTCTAGTAATGACAGGACGCTTTGTACATAAGAAAGTTGTACTTGGAAAAAGTTACCGACTGGCTGGTCCTATGGCCCCAGGTTCTTACAGAAAGAAAACACGACGACAACGACGGTGTGTGCATGGCACGAACCAAAGTAGTTCGGCGTGACACCAGAAGGGGGTGCGCACTGCTGCATGACATTTCTGACTTCTTGGTTAGACACCTTTCCCGTCTGCAGCAGGAAAACGGTGGATATATAAGGGCGCAGTGGGTGTTACACAGCGGGTGGTCACCAGTGGGTCTAGTAATGACAGGACGCTTTGTACATAAGAAAGTTGTACTTGGAAAAAGTTACCGACTGGCTGGTCCTATGGCCCCAGGTTCTTACAGAAAGAAAACACGACGACAACGACGGTGTGTGCATGGCACGAACCAAAGTAGTTCGGCGTGACACCAGAAGGGGGTGCGCACTGCTGCATGACATTTCTGACTTCTTGGTTAGACACCTTTCCCGTCTGCAGCAGGAAAACGGTGGATATATAAGGGCGCAGTGGGTGTTACACAGCGGGTGGTCACCAGTGGGTCTAGTAATGACAGGACGCTTTGTACATAAGAAAGTTGTACTTGGAAAAAGTTACCGACTGGCTGGTCCTATGGCCCCAGGTTCTTACAGAAAGAAAACACGACGACAACGACGGTGTGTGCATGGCACGAACCAAAGTAGTTCGGCGTGACACCAGAAGGGGGTGCGCACTGCTGCATGACATTTCTGACTTCTTGGTTAGACACCTTTCCCGTCTGCAGCAGGAAAACGGTGGATATATAAGGGCGCAGTGGGTGTTACACAGCGGGTGGTCACCAGTGGGTCTAGTAATGACAGGACGCTTTGTACATAAGAAAGTTGTACTTGGAAAAAGTTACCGACTGGCTGGTCCTATGGCCCCAGGTTCTTACAGAAAGAAAACACGACGACAACGACGGTGTGTGCATGGCACGAACCAAAGTAGTTCGGCGTGACACCAGAAGGGGGTGCGCACTGCTGCATGACATTTCTGACTTCTTGGTTAGACACCTTTCCCGTCTGCAGCAGGAAAACGGTGGATATATAAGGGCGCAGTGGGTGTTACACAGCGGGTGGTCACCAGTGGGTCTAGTAATGACAGGACGCTTTGTACATAAGAAAGTTGTACTTGGAAAAAGTTACCGACTGGCTGGTCCTATGGCCCCAGGTTCTTACAGAAAGAAAACACGACGACAACGACGGTGTGTGCATGGCACGAACCAAAGTAGTTCGGCGTGACACCAGAAGGGGGTGCGCACTGCTGCATGACATTTCTGACTTCTTGGTTAGACACCTTTCCCGTCTGCAGCAGGAAAACGGTGGATATATAAGGGCGCAGTGGGTGTTACACAGCGGGTGGTCACCAGTGGGTCTAGTAATGACAGGACGCTTTGTACATAAGAAAGTTGTACTTGGAAAAAGTTACCGACTGGCTGGTCCTATGGCCCCAGGTTCTTACAGAAACAAAACACGACGGCAACAGTTCTAGTAATGATAGGACGCTTTGTACTTAAGAAAGTTCTTCTGGAAAAAAGGTACCGACTCGCTGGTCCTATGGCCCCAGGTTCTTACAGAAAGAAAACACGACGACAACGACGGTGTGTGCATGGCACGAACCAAACTAGTTCGGCGTGACACCAGAAGGGGGTGCGCACTGCTGCATGACATTTCTGACTTCTTGGTTAGACACCTCTCCCGTCTGCAGCAGGAAAACGGTGGATATATAAGGGCGCAGTGGGTGTTACACAGCGGGTGGTCACCAGTGGGTCTAGTAATGACAGGACGCTTTGTACATAAGAAAGTTGTACTTGGAAAAAGTTACCGACTGGCTGGTCCTATGGCCCCAGGTTCTTACAGAAAGAAAACACGACGACAACGACGGTGTGTGCATGGCACGAACCAAAGTAGTTCGGCGTGACACCAGAAGGGGGTGCGCACTGCTGCATGACATTTCTGACTTCTTGGTTAGACACCTTTCCCGTCTGCAGCAGGAAAACGGTGGATATATAAGGGCGCAGTGGGTGTTACACAGCGGGTGGTCACCAGTGGGTCTAGTAATGACAGGACGCTTTGTACATAAGAAAGTTGTACTTGGAAAAAGTTACCGACTGGCTGGTCCTATGGCCCCAGGTTCTTACAGAAAGAAAACACGACGACAACGACGGTGTGTGCATGGCACGAACCAAAGTAGTTCGGCGTGACACCAGAAGGGGGTGCGCACTGCTGCATGACATTTCTGACTTCTTGGTTAGACACCTTTCCCGTCTGCAGCAGGAAAACGGTGGATATATAAGGGCGCAGTGGGTGTTACACAGCGGGTGGTCACCAGTGGGTCTAGTAATGACAGGACGCTTTGTACATAAGAAAGTTGTACTTGGAAAAAGTTACCGACTGGCTGGTCCTATGGCCCCAGGTTCTTACAGAAACAAAACACGACGGCAACAGTTCTAGTAATGATAGGACGCTTTGTACTTAAGAAAGTTCTTCTGGAAAAAAGGTACCGACTGGCTGGTCCTCTAGCCCGAGGTTCTTACAGAAAGAAAACACGACGACAACGACGGTGTGTGCATGGCACGAACCAAAGTAGTTCGGCGTGACACCAGAAGGGGGTGCGCACTGCTGCATGACATTTCTGACTTCTTGGTTAGACACCTTTCCCGTCTGCAGCAGGAAAACGGTGGATATATAAGGGCGCAGTGGGTGTTACACAGCGGGTGGTCACCAGTGGGTCTAGTAATGACAGGACGCTTTGTACATAAGAAAGTTGTACTTGAAAAGTTACCGACTGGCTGGTCCTATGGCCCCAGGTTCTTACAGAAACAAAACACGACGGCAACAGTTCTAGTAATGATAGGACGCTTTGTACTTAAGAAAGTTCTTCTGGAAAAAAGGTACCGACTCGCTGGTCCTATGGCCCCAGGTTCTTACAGAAAGAAAACACGACGACAACGACGGTGTGTGCATGGCACGAACCAAACTAGTTCGGCGTGACACCAGAAGGGGGTGCGCACTGCTGCATGACATTTCTGACTTCTTGGTTAGACACCTTTCCCGTCTGCAGCAGGAAAACGGTGGATATATAAGGGCGCAGTGGGTGTTACACAGCGGGTGGTCACCAGTGGGTCTAGTAATGACAGGACGCTTTGTACATAAGAAAGTTGTACTTGGAAAAAGTTACCGACTGGCTGGTCCTATGGCCCCAGGTTCTTACAGAAAGAAAACACGACGACAACGACGGTGTGTGCATGGCACGAACCAAAGTAGTTCGGCGTGACACCAGAAGGGGGTGCGCACTGCTGCATGACATTTCTGACTTCTTGGTTAGACACCTTTCCCGTCTGCAGCAGGAAAACGGTGGATATATAAGGGCGCAGTGGGTG
>CAKZFK010000126.1:27500-34299 GCA_936440205.1 Lepidonotus clava | reverse complement strand
GCTGCCAGTCTCTGGTCTTTGTCCCTGCTACCCACTGCTCCGTGCGTGCACAGAAAGTGCCGAGAGGCTTTGGCAGTCTCTGGTCTTTGGCCATGCTACCCACTGCTCCGTGCGTGCACAGAAAGTGCCGAGAGGCTGCTGCCAGTCTTTGGCCCTGCTACCCTCTGCTCCGTGCGTGCACAGAAAGTGCCGAGAGGCTGCTGCCAGTCTCTGGTCTTTGTCCCTGCTACCCACTGCTCCGTGCGTGCACAGAAAGTGCCGAGACGCTTTGGCAGTCTCTGGTCTTTGGTCCTGCTACCCACTGCTCCGTGCGTGCACAGAAAGTGCCGAGAGGCTGCTGCCAGTCTTTGGCCCTGCTACCCTCTGCTCCGTGCGTGCACAGAAAGTGCCGAGAGGCTGCTGCCAGTCTCTGGTCTTTGTCCCTGCTACGAACTGCTCCGTGCGTGCACAGAAAGTGCCGAGAGGCTTTGGCAGTCTCTGGTCTTTGTCCCTGCTACCCACTGCTCCGTGCGTGCACAGAAAGTGCCGAGAAGCTTTGGCAGTCTCTGGTCTTTGTCCCTGCTACCCACTGCTCCGTGCGTGCACAGAAAGTGCCGAGAGGCTGCTGCCAGTCTTTGGCCCTGCTACCCTCTGCTCCGTGCGTGCACAGAAAGTGCCGAGAGGCTGCTGCCAGTCTCTGGTCTTTGTCCCTGCTACCCACTGCTCCGTGCGTGCACAGAAAGTGCCGAGAAGCTTCGGCAGTCTCTGGTCTTTGGTCCTGCTACCCTCTGCTCCGTGCGTGCACAGAAAGTGCCGAGACGCTGCTGCCAGTCTTTGGCCCTGCTACCCTCTGCTCCGTGCGTGCACAGAAAGTGCCGAGAGGCTGCTGCCAGTCTCTGGTCTTTGTCCCTGCTACCCACTGCTCCGTGCGTGCACAGAAAGTGCCGAGAGGCTTTGGCAGTCTCTGGTCTTTGGCCCTGCTACCCACTGCTCCGTGCGTGCACAGAAAGTGCCGAGAGGCTGCTGCCAGTCTTTGGCCCTGCTACCCACTGCACCGTGCGTGCACAGAAAGTGCCGAGAGGCTTTGGCAGTCTCTGGTCTTTGGTCCTGCTACCCACTGCTCCGTGCGTGCACAGAAAGTGAGTCTGGCTGCTGCTCAGAGCCTGGCAGTGTTTGGTCTTTGGCCCTGTCCCTGCTCCGTGCGTGCACAGAAAGTAAGTGCGACTGCTTGAGAGAGCCTGAAGTTCTGCCCCAGTCTCTGGTCTTTGGCCCTGCTACCCACTGCTCCGTGCGTGCACAGAAAGTGCCGAGAGGCTGCTGCCAGTCTTTGGCCCTGCTACCCTCTGCCACGCTGCGACCGGCGGACGTCCGCCGGAGTCGTGCTGGGACTCGAATCGAAGCCCACACTCTCCCCTTCGAAACGCTGCCTGGTTTGAGTCGACGCGACTTGCGGATCCAGAGATATTTGCGATGCGGCTCCGTCCACAAGGGGCGTGGACGGAGCCGCATTCAGCACTGCTCCTCACCCGGGCCTCCCACGGGGCTGATCTGGGGCTCGAATCGAAGCTCAGCTCACGACCTACGAGGCGAACTTCGAACGGAGTCCCTGCGATCGACGGATCCAGAGATGTTAGCTCCGTCCCTAATTCTTATGCGGGATTTACCCCACGATAGCCCGTCAGGGGCCCGAGTCTCCTTAACCGGGGATCCCCGAGACTCCGTCCGTAGACCACCTCGTAGGGCAGGTCCTGAGCTTCGATTCGAGCCCAAGATCAGCCCTGTGGGTCGAGCGGTTGAGGCGCTGTGCTCGTTGCGGCTCCGTCCACACCCCTCGTGCGTGCACAGAAAGTGAGGAAAAGGGCTGACGGACAAAACGGGCCTTCCGGGGCCTGTATCTCCTCAACCGGCGATCGCAGGGACTCCGTTCGAAGTTCGCCTTGTAGGTCAGGTGCTGAACTTCGATTCGAGCCCCAGATCAGCCCCGTGGGAGGCCCGGGTGAGGCACAGTGCTGAATGCGGCTCCGTCCACGCCCCTTGTGGACGGAGCCGCATCGCTAATATCTCTGGATCCGCAAGTCGCGTCGACTCAAACGAGAGTGCGTTTCGAAGGGGAGAGTCTGGGCTTCGATTCGAGCCCCGGCACGCCTCCGCCGGACGTCCGGTCGATGCGGGGCTCTCATTTAAGCGACGAAAAAGGGTAAAAACGGCCTTCCGGGGCCCGTACCTCGAGAGCGGGGAATTCCAGGGATTCCCCGTCGAGTGCATCTTGTAGAGGAGGTCCTGGGCTTCGATTCGAGCCCGAGATCACCTCCGTAGGACGATCGGTCGAGGCGCGGTGCTCATTGCGGCTCCGTCCACACCCCTCGTGCGAGACGGTAGCGGCTACGGGCCAAACTCACTTTGTCAGGATGGTAGCGGCTACGCGTCCGTCAGGATCGCTAAACCAAGCCAGAGGACGGCGGCGGTTTCAGTCGAAAAATTTCTAAGTCCGAAATTTCCGGTTTTCGTCCCCTCAGGCGTCTCCTCCTAGCCCGACGGGCCTGAAATTTCGCCTATGGGGGCCAACTCGGCCTGCCGCATCTTTTTGTCGGGCTGATGGTAGCGGCTACGGGCGCTCCTAACGGCACTTTCTGTGCACGCATGCCGGAAAGCCCTGGGAAATCCCTCGATATCTCTGGAACCGCAAGTCGCGTCGACTCAAACGAGAGTGCGTTTCGAAGGGGAGAGTCTGGGCTTCGATTCGAGCCCCGGCACGCCTCCGCCGGACGTCCGGTCGATGCGGGGCTCTCATTTAAGCGACGAAAAAGGGTAAAAACGGCCTTCCGGGGCCCGTACCTCGAGAGCGGGGAATTCCAGGGATTCCCCGTTGAGTGCATCTTGTAGAGGAGGTCCTGGGCTTCGATTCGAGCCCGAGATCAACTCCGTAGGACGAGCGGTCGAGGCGCGGTGCTCATTGCGGCTCCGTCCACACCCCTCGTGCGTGCACAGAAAGTGAAACGGCCGCCGTCCAGGATGGTAGCGGCTACGCGTCCGTCAGGATCGCTAAACCAAGCCAGAGGACGGCGGCGGTTTCAGTCGAAAAATTTCTAAGTCCGAAATTTCCGGTTTTCGTCCTCTCAGGCGTCTCCTCCTAGCCCGACGGGCCTGAAACTTTGCCTATGGGGGCCAACTCGGCCTGCCGCATCTTTTTGTCGGGCTGATGGTAGCGGCTACGGGCGCTCCTAACGGCACTTTCTGTGCACGCATGCCGGAAAGCCCTGGGAAATCCCTCGATATCTCTGGAACCGCAAGTCGCATCGACTCAAACGAGAGTGCGTTTCGAAGGGGAGAGTCTGGGCTTCGATTCGAGCCCCGGCACGCCTCCGCCGGACGTCCGGTCGATGCGGGGCTCTCATTTAAGCGACGAAAAAGGGTAAAAACGGCCTTCCGGGGCCCGTACCTCGAGAGCGGGGAATTCCAGGGATTCCCCGTCGAGTGCATCTTGTAGAGGAGGTCCTGGGCTTCGATTCGAGCCCGAGATCACCTCCGTAGGACGATCGGTCGAGGCGCGGTGCTCATTGCGGCTCCGTCCACACCCCTCGTGCGAGACGGTAGCGGCTACGGGCCAAACTCACTTTGTCAGGATGGTAGCGGCTACGCGTCCGTCAGGATCGCTAAACCAAGCCAGAGGACGGCGGCGGTTTCAGTCGAAAAATTTCTAAGTCCGAAATTTCCGGTTTTCGTCCCCTCAGGCGTCTCCTCCTAGCCCGACGGGCCTGAAATTTCGCCTATGGGGGCCAACTCGGCCTGCCGCATCTTTTTGTCGGGCTGATGGTAGCGGCTACGGGCGCTCCTAACGGCACTTTCTGTGCACGCATGCCGGAAAGCCCTGGGAAATCCCTCGATATCTCTGGAACCGCAAGTCGCGTCGACTCAAACGAGAGTGCGTTTCGAAGGGGAGAGTCTGGGCTTCGATTCGAGCCCCGGCACGCCTCCGCCGGACGTCCGGTCGATGCGGGGCTCTCATTTAAGCGACGAAAAAGGGTAAAAACGGCCTTCCGAGGCCCGTACCTCGAGAGCGGGGAATTCCAGGGATTCCCCTTCGAGTGCATCTTGTAGAGGAGGTCCTGGGCTTCGATTCGAGCCCAAGATCACCTCCGTAGGACGAGCGGTCGAGGCGCGGTGCTCATTTCCCCGCCCGTGCGTGCACAGAAAGTGCGAAACGCTAAACCAAGCCAGAGGACGGCGGCCGTCTCACTCGATCGCTAAACCAAGCCAGAGGACGGCGGCGGTTTCACTCGAAAAATTTCAAAGTCCAACATTTTTGGGTTTTCGGCCCCTCAGGCCGTTTTGCCCCGGTGCTCGTTGCGGCTCGTGCGAGACGGTAGCGGCGACGGGCCAAACTCACTTTGTCAGGATGGTAGCGGCTACGCGTCCGTCAGGATCGCTAAACCAAGCCAGAGGACGGCGGCGGTTTCAGTCGAAAAATTTCTAAGTCCGAAATTTCCGGTTTTCGTCCTCTCAGGCGTCTCCTCCTAGCCCGACGGGCCTGAAACTTCGCCTATGGGGGCCAACTCGGCCTGCCGCATCTTTTTGTCGGGCTGATGGTAGCGGCTACGGGCGCTCCTAACGGCACTTTCTGTGCACGCATGCCGGAAAGCCCTGGGAAATCCCTCGATATCTCTGGAACCGCAAGTCGCGTCGACTCAAACGAGAGTGCGTTTCGAAGGGGAGAGTCTGGGCTTCGATTCGAGCCCCGGCACGCCTCCGCCGGACGTCCGGTCGATGCGGGGCTCTCATTTAAGCGACGAAAAAGGGTAAAAACGGCCTTCCGAGGCCCGTACCTCGAGAGCGGGGAATTCCAGGGATTCCCTTTCGAGTGCATCTTGTAGAGGAGGTCCTGGGCTTCGATTCGAGCCCAAGATCACCTCCGTAGGACGAGCGGTCGAGGCGCGGTGCTCATTTCCCCGCCCGTGCGTGCACAGAAAGTGCGAAACGCTAAACCAAGCCAGAGGACGGCGGCCGTCTCACTCGATCGCTAAACCAAGCCAGAGGACGGCGGCGGTTTCACTCGAAAAATTTCAAAGTCCAACATTTTTGGGTTTTCGGCCCCTCAGGCCGTTTTGCCCCGGTGCTCGTTGCGGCTCGTGCGAGACGGTAGCGGCGACGGGCCAAACTCACTTTGTCAGGATGGTAGCGGCTACGCGTCCGTCAGGATCGCTAAACCAAGCCAGAGGACGGCGGCGGTTTCAGTCGAAAAATTTCTAAGTCCGAAATTTCCGGTTTTCGTCCTCTCAGGCGTCTCCTCCTAGCCCGACGGGCCTGAAATTTCACCTAGAGGGCCTACTCACCCTGCCGCATCTTTTTGTCGGGCTGAGGTTAGTGGCTGCGATCGCTCCTAGGGGGCGCTTTTGGCTTCCGAAGATTTCAAGGGCCCGGAATCGCCGGAATCGCCAAAATCGCCGAGGATTCCAATACCTACAAAGATGCGCCTAAAGGTCCCCTACACCATGCAAAAAGAACGGAGTCGATCCGTCGAGCGGTTAACGAATGAGAGCCCGAAAACCGCCGTTTTTCCCCGTGACGCGGGTCAGAAAACCTCACTGCGTTTCCCTTATATAGGGGGGTGTCCTCAGCCGCAGCTCTCAAAAATTTTCTAAGTCCAAAAACGCGCTGGGGCAGGCGTTTGGGCTGCGCGCGTCGCAACCGCTCGCGGCAGCGACGCGAGACTTGGGAACTAGGCCCTTCTCGAGCTGCCGGACGCGCTGGCGAGGTCCGCCGGAGGCCTGGGTCGAGCGTTTGGCCGCGGCGGGAGGACAGAAACGCGCTGGGGCAGGCGTTCGGGCTGCGCGCGTCGCTACGGCTCGACGCAGCGACGCGAGACTTGGGAACTAGGCCCTTCTCGAGCTGCCGGACGCGCTGGCGAGGTCCGCCGGAGGCCTGGGTCGAGCGTTTGGCCGCGGCGGGAGGACAGAAACGCGCTGGGGCAGGCGTTCGGGCTGCGCGCGCCGCTACGGCTCGCCGCAGCGACGCGAGACTTGGGAAGTGAATCCGCGGCCGTCCGCCGGCCTGGCGTAACGATCCGTCGACGCTCGACGCAGGCTCTGGCCTGCGGCGGGAGAAGGTATGGTGAAACGGCGGCGCCGGCGAGAGGCTGCCGAGCAGGGTTTGGTGAAACGGCGGCGCCGGCGAGAGGCTGCCGAGCAGGGTTTGGTGAAACGGCCGCGCCGGCGAGAGGCTGCCTAGCAGGTTTTGGGGCTCAGACGCAGGATTTGGGCCGGTTTCGAGGTAGCCGCGAGACCGCCGACGCCGTACGCAGGCTCTGGCCTGCGGCGGGAGAAGGTGTGGTGAAACGGCGGCGCCGGCGAGAGGCTGCCGAGCAGGGTTCGGTGAAACGGCGGCGCCGGCGAGAGGCTGCCGAGCAGGGTTTGGTGAAACGGCCGCGCCGGCGAGAGGCTGCCTAGCAGGTTTTGGGGCTCAGACGCAGGATTTGGGCCGGTTTCGAGGTAGCCGCGAGACCGCCGACGCCGTACGCAGGCTCTGGCCTGCCGCGGGGGAGGGCGGGGGGTCGTGACGCGGGTCAGAAAACCTCACTGCGTCTCCCTTATATGAGGACCCGCCTGGGCCCGTGGCTTAGGGCTGCGGACTGCCTCCCTCGGGGTCTGGAGGGGGGAGGGCGGGGGGTCGTGACGCGGGTCAGAAAACCTCACTGCGTCTCCCTTATATGAGGAGGGCGCCGGCCGGAGAGCAGAGAAAACGGCGGAGGTTTGCAAAAGCCTGCTCCTGACTCTGTGTCGACGGACGGACTCTGAAAACCCTCTCTCCGCTAGAAAGGCAACCG
>CAKZFK010000126.1:15000-17500 GCA_936440205.1 Lepidonotus clava | reverse complement strand
GGCTTCGATTCGAGCCCCGGCACGCCTCCGCCGGACGTCCGGTCGATGCGGGGCTCTCATTTAAGCGACGAAAAAGGGTAAAAACGGCCTTCCGGGGCCCGTACCTCGAGAGCGGGGAATTCCAGGGATTCCCCGTCGAGTGCATCTTGTAGAGGAGGTCCTGGGCTTCGATTCGAGCCCGAGATCACCTCCGTAGGACGATCGGTCGAGGCGCGGTGCTCATTGCGGCTCCGTCCACACCCCTCGTGCGAGACGGTAGCGGCTACGGGCCAAACTCACTTTGTCAGGATGGTAGCGGCTACGCGTCCGTCAGGATCGCTAAACCAAGCCAGAGGACGGCGGCGGTTTCAGTCGAAAAATTTCTAAGTCCGAAATTTCCGGTTTTCGTCCCCTCAGGCGTCTCCTCCTAGCCCGACGGGCCTGAAATTTCGCCTATGGGGGCCAACTCGGCCTGCCGCATCTTTTTGTCGGGCTGATGGTAGCGGCTACGGGCGCTCCTAACGGCACTTTCTGTGCACGCATGCCGGAAAGCCCTGGGAAATCCCTCGATATCTCTGGAACCGCAAGTCGCGTCGACTCAAACGAGAGTGCGTTTCGAAGGGGAGAGTCTGGGCTTCGATTCGAGCCCCGGCACGCCTCCGCCGGACGTCCGGTCGATGCGGGGCTCTCATTTAAGCGACGAAAAAGGGTAAAAACGGCCTTCCGGGGCCCGTACCTCGAGAGCGGGGAATTCCAGGGATTCCCCGTTGAGTGCATCTTGTAGAGGAGGTCCTGGGCTTCGATTCGAGCCCGAGATCAACTCCGTAGGACGAGCGGTCGAGGCGCGGTGCTCATTGCGGCTCCGTCCACACCCCTCGTGCGTGCACAGAAAGTGAAACGGCCGCCGTCCAGGATGGTAGCGGCTACGCTTCTGTCAGGATCGCTAAACCAAGCCAGAGGACGGCGGCGGTTTCAGTCGAAAAATTTCTAAGTCCGAAATTTCCGGTTTTCGTCCTCTCAGGCGTCTCCTCCTAGCCCGACGGGCCTGAAACTTTGCCTATGGGGGCCAACTCGGCCTGCCGCATCTTTTTGTCGGGCTGATGGTAGCGGCTACGGGCGCTCCTAACGGCACTTTCTGTGCACGCATGCCGGAAAGCCCTGGGAAATCCCTCGATATCTCTGGAACCGCAAGTCGCATCGACTCAAACGAGAGTGCGTTTCGAAGGGGAGAGTCTGGGCTTCGATTCGAGCCCCGGCACGCCTCCGCCGGACGTCCGGTCGATGCGGGGCTCTCATTTAAGCGACGAAAAAGGGTAAAAACGGCCTTCCGGGGCCCGTACCTCGAGAGCGGGGAATTCCAGGGATTCCCCGTCGAGTGCATCTTGTAGAGGAGGTCCTGGGCTTCGATTCGAGCCCGAGATCACCTCCGTAGGACGATCGGTCGAGGCGCGGTGCTCATTGCGGCTCCGTCCACACCCCTCGTGCGAGACGGTAGCGGCTACGGGCCAAACTCACTTTGTCAGGATGGTAGCGGCTACGCGTCCGTCAGGATCGCTAAACCAAGCCAGAGGACGGCGGCGGTTTCAGTCGAAAAATTTCTAAGTCCGAAATTTCCGGTTTTCGTCCCCTCAGGCGTCTCCTCCTAGCCCGACGGGCCTGAAATTTCGCCTATGGGGGCCAACTCGGCCTGCCGCATCTTTTTGTCGGGCTGATGGTAGCGGCTACGGGCGCTCCTAACGGCACTTTCTGTGCACGCATGCCGGAAAGCCCTGGGAAATCCCTCGATATCTCTGGAACCGCAAGTCGCGTCGACTCAAACGAGAGTGCGTTTCGAAGGGGAGAGTCTGGGCTTCGATTCGAGCCCCGGCACGCCTCCGCCGGACGTCCGGTCGATGCGGGGCTCTCATTTAAGCGACGAAAAAGGGTAAAAACGGCCTTCCGAGGCCCGTACCTCGAGAGCGGGGAATTCCAGGGATTCCCCTTCGAGTGCATCTTGTAGAGGAGGTCCTGGGCTTCGATTCGAGCCCAAGATCACCTCCGTAGGACGAGCGGTCGAGGCGCGGTGCTCATTTCCCCGCCCGTGCGTGCACAGAAAGTGCGAAACGCTAAACCAAGCCAGAGGACGGCGGCCGTCTCACTCGATCGCTAAACCAAGCCAGAGGACGGCGGCGGTTTCACTCGAAAAATTTCAAAGTCCAACATTTTTGGGTTTTCGGCCCCTCAGGCCGTTTTGCCCCGGTGCTCGTTGCGGCTCGTGCGAGACGGTAGCGGCGACGGGCCAAACTCACTTTGTCAGGATGGTAGCGGCTACGCGTCCGTCAGGATCGCTAAACCAAGCCAGAGGACGGCGGCGGTTTCAGTCGAAAAATTTCTAAGTCCGAAATTTCCGGTTTTCGTCCTCTCAGGCGTCTCCTCCTAGCCCGACGGGCCTGAAACTTCGCCTATGGGGGCCAACTCGGCCTGCCGCATCTTTTTGTCGGGCTGATGGTAGCGGCTACGGGCGCTCCTAACGGCACTTTCT
>CAKZFK010000126.1:0-5000 GCA_936440205.1 Lepidonotus clava | reverse complement strand
ACCCACTGCTCCGTGCGTGCACAGAAAGTGCCGAGAGGCTGCTGCCAGTCTTTGGCCCTGCTACCCTCTGCTCCGTGCGTGCACAGAAAGTGCCGAGAGGCTGCTGCCAGTCTCTGGTCTTTGTCCCTGCTACCCACTGCTCCGTGCGTGCACAGAAAGTGCCGAGAGGCTTTGGCAGTCTCTGGTCTTTGGCCATGCTACCCACTGCTCCGTGCGTGCACAGAAAGTGCCGAGAGGCTGCTGCCAGTCTTTGGCCCTGCTACCCTCTGCTCCGTGCGTGCACAGAAAGTGCCGAGAGGCTGCTGCCAGTCTCTGGTCTTTGTCCCTGCTACGAACTGCTCCGTGCGTGCACAGAAAGTGCCGAGACGCTTTGGCTGTCTCTGGTCTTTGGTCCTGCTACCCACTGCTCCGTGCGTGCACAGAAAGTGCCGAGAGGCTGCTGCCAGTCTTTGGCCCTGCTACCCTCTGCTCCGTGCGTGCACAGAAAGTGCCGAGAGGCTGCTGCCAGTCTCTGGTCTTTGTCCCTGCTACGAACTGCTCCGTGCGTGCACAGAAAGTGCCGAGAGGCTTTGGCAGTCTCTGGTCTTTGTCCCTGCTACCCACTGCTCCGTGCGTGCACAGAAAGTGCCGAGAAGCTTTGGCAGTCTCTGGTCTTTGGTCCTGCTACCCACTGCTCCGTGCGTGCACAGAAAGTGCCGAGAGGCTGCTGCCAGTCTTTGGCCCTGCTACCCTCTGCTCCGTGCGTGCACAGAAAGTGCCGAGAGGCTGCTGCCAGTCTCTGGTCTTTGTCCCTGCTACCCACTGCTCCGTGCGTGCACAGAAAGTGCCGAGAAGCTTCGGCAGTCTCTGGTCTTTGGTCCTGCTACCCTCTGCTCCGTGCGTGCACAGAAAGTGCCGAGACGCTGCTGCCAGTCTTTGGCCCTGCTACCCTCTGCTCCGTGCGTGCACAGAAAGTGCCGAGAGGCTGCTGCCAGTCTCTGGTCTTTGTCCCTGCTACCCACTGCTCCGTGCGTGCACAGAAAGTGCCGAGAGGCTTTGGCAGTCTCTGGTCTTTGGCCATGCTACCCACTGCTCCGTGCGTGCACAGAAAGTGCCGAGAGGCTGCTGCCAGTCTTTGGCCCTGCTACCCACTGCTCCGTGCGTGCACAGAAAGTGCCGAGAGGCTTTGGCAGTCTCTGGTCTTTGGTCCTGCTACCCACTGCTCCGTGCGTGCACAGAAAGTGAGTCTGGCTGCTGCTCAGAGCCTGGCAGTGTTTGGTCTTTGGCCCTGTCCCTGCTCCGTGCGTGCACAGAAAGTAAGTGCGACTGCTTGAGAGAGCCTGAAGTTCTGCCCCAGTCTCTGGTCTTTGGCCCTGCTACCCTCTGCTCCGTGCGTGCACAGAAAGTGCCGAGAGGCTGCTGCCAGTCTTTGGCCCTGCTACCCTCTGCCACGCTGCGACCGGACGTCCGCCGGAGTCGTGCTGGGACTCGAATCGAAGCCCACACTCTCCCCTTCGAAACGCTGCCTGGTTTGAGTCGACGCGACTTGCGGATCCAGAGATATTTGCGATGCGGCTCCGTCCACAAGGGGCGTGGACGGAGCCGCATTCAGCACTGCTCCTCACCCGGGCCTCCCACGGGGCTGATCTGGGGCTCGAATCGAAGCTCAGCTCACGACCTACGAGGCGAACTTCGAACGGAGTCCCTGCGATCGACGGATCCAGAGATGTTAGCTCCGTCCCTAATTCTTATGCGGGATTTACCCCACGATAGCCCGTCAGGGGCCCGAGTCTCCTTAACCGGGGATCCCCGAGACTCCGTCCGTAGACCACCTCGTAGGGCAGGTCCTGAGCTTCGATTCGAGCCCAAGATCAGCCCTGTGGGTCGAGCGGTTGAGGCGCTGTGCTCGTTGCGGCTCCGTCCACACCCCTCGTGCGTGCACAGAAAGTGAGGAAAAGGGCTGACGGACAAAACGGGCCTTCCGGGGCCTGTATCTCCTCAACCGGCGATCGCAGGGACTCCGTTCGAAGTTCGCCTTGTAGGTCAGGTGCTGAACTTCGATTCGAGCCCCAGATCAGCCCCGTGGGAGGCCCGGGTGAGGCACAGTGCTGAATGCGGCTCCGTCCACGCCCCTTGTGGACGGAGCCGCATCGCTAATATCTCTGGATCCGCAAGTCGCGTCGACTCAAACGAGAGTGCGTTTCGAAGGGGAGAGTCTGGGCTTCGATTCGAGCCCCGGCACGCCTCCGCCGGACGTCCGGTCGATGCGGGGCTCTCATTTAAGCGACGAAAAAGGGTAAAAACGGCCTTCCGGGGCCCGTACCTCGAGAGCGGGGAATTCCAGGGATTCCCCGTCGAGTGCATCTTGTAGAGGAGGTCCTGGGCTTCGATTCGAGCCCGAGATCACCTCCGTAGGACGATCGGTCGAGGCGCGGTGCTCATTGCGGCTCCGTCCACACCCCTCGTGCGAGACGGTAGCGGCTACGGGCCAAACTCACTTTGTCAGGATGGTAGCGGCTACGCGTCCGTCAGGATCGCTAAACCAAGCCAGAGGACGGCGGCGGTTTCAGTCGAAAAATTTCTAAGTCCGAAATTTCCGGTTTTCGTCCCCTCAGGCGTCTCCTCCTAGCCCGACGGGCCTGAAATTTCGCCTATGGGGGCCAACTCGGCCTGCCGCATCTTTTTGTCGGGCTGATGGTAGCGGCTACGGGCGCTCCTAACGGCACTTTCTGTGCACGCATGCCGGAAAGCCCTGGGAAATCCCTCGATATCTCTGGAACCGCAAGTCGCGTCGACTCAAACGAGAGTGCGTTTCGAAGGGGAGAGTCTGGGCTTCGATTCGAGCCCCGGCACGCCTCCGCCGGACGTCCGGTCGATGCGGGGCTCTCATTTAAGCGACGAAAAAGGGTAAAAACGGCCTTCCGGGGCCCGTACCTCGAGAGCGGGGAATTCCAGGGATTCCCCGTTGAGTGCATCTTGTAGAGGAGGTCCTGGGCTTCGATTCGAGCCCGAGATCAACTCCGTAGGACGAGCGGTCGAGGCGCGGTGCTCATTGCGGCTCCGTCCACACCCCTCGTGCGTGCACAGAAAGTGAAACGGCCGCCGTCCAGGATGGTAGCGGCTACGCTTCTGTCAGGATCGCTAAACCAAGCCAGAGGACGGCGGCGGTTTCAGTCGAAAAATTTCTAAGTCCGAAATTTCCGGTTTTCGTCCTCTCAGGCGTCTCCTCCTAGCCCGACGGGCCTGAAACTTTGCCTATGGGGGCCAACTCGGCCTGCCGCATCTTTTTGTCGGGCTGATGGTAGCGGCTACGGGCGCTCCTAACGGCACTTTCTGTGCACGCATGCCGGAAAGCCCTGGGAAATCCCTCGATATCTCTGGAACCGCAAGTCGCATCGACTCAAACGAGAGTGCGTTTCGAAGGGGAGAGTCTGGGCTTCGATTCGAGCCCCGGCACGCCTCCGCCGGACGTCCGGTCGATGCGGGGCTCTCATTTAAGCGACGAAAAAGGGTAAAAACGGCCTTCCGGGGCCCGTACCTCGAGAGCGGGGAATTCCAGGGATTCCCCGTCGAGTGCATCTTGTAGAGGAGGTCCTGGGCTTCGATTCGAGCCCGAGATCACCTCCGTAGGACGATCGGTCGAGGCGCGGTGCTCATTGCGGCTCCGTCCACACCCCTCGTGCGAGACGGTAGCGGCTACGGGCCAAACTCACTTTGTCAGGATGGTAGCGGCTACGCGTCCGTCAGGATCGCTAAACCAAGCCAGAGGACGGCGGCGGTTTCAGTCGAAAAATTTCTAAGTCCGAAATTTCCGGTTTTCGTCCCCTCAGGCGTCTCCTCCTAGCCCGACGGGCCTGAAATTTCGCCTATGGGGGCCAACTCGGCCTGCCGCATCTTTTTGTCGGGCTGATGGTAGCGGCTACGGGCGCTCCTAACGGCACTTTCTGTGCACGCATGCCGGAAAGCCCTGGGAAATCCCTCGATATCTCTGGAACCGCAAGTCGCGTCGACTCAAACGAGAGTGCGTTTCGAAGGGGAGAGTCTGGGCTTCGATTCGAGCCCCGGCACGCCTCCGCCGGACGTCCGGTCGATGCGGGGCTCTCATTTAAGCGACGAAAAAGGGTAAAAACGGCCTTCCGAGGCCCGTACCTCGAGAGCGGGGAATTCCAGGGATTCCCCTTCGAGTGCATCTTGTAGAGGAGGTCCTGGGCTTCGATTCGAGCCCAAGATCACCTCCGTAGGACGAGCGGTCGAGGCGCGGTGCTCATTTCCCCGCCCGTGCGTGCACAGAAAGTGCGAAACGCTAAACCAAGCCAGAGGACGGCGGCCGTCTCACTCGATCGCTAAACCAAGCCAGAGGACGGCGGCGGTTTCACTCGAAAAATTTCAAAGTCCAACATTTTTGGGTTTTCGGCCCCTCAGGCCGTTTTGCCCCGGTGCTCGTTGCGGCTCGTGCGAGACGGTAGCGGCGACGGGCCAAACTCACTTTGTCAGGATGGTAGCGGCTACGCGTCCGTCAGGATCGCTAAACCAAGCCAGAGGACGGCGGCGGTTTCAGTCGAAAAATTTCTAAGTCCGAAATTTCCGGTTTTCGTCCTCTCAGGCGTCTCCTCCTAGCCCGACGGGCCTGAAACTTCGCCTATGGGGGCCAACTCGGCCTGCCGCATCTTTTTGTCGGGCTGATGGTAGCGGCTACGGGCGCTCCTAACGGCACTTTCTGTGCACGCATGCCGGAAAGCCCTGGGAAATCCCTCGATATCTCTGGAACCGCAAGTCGCGTCGACTCAAACGAGAGTGCGTTTCGAAGGGGAGAGTCTGGGCTTCGATTCGAGCCCCGGCACGCCTCCGCCGGACGTCCGGTCGATGCGGGGCTCTCATTTAAGCGACGAAAAAGGGTAAAAACGGCCTTCCGAGGCCCGTACCTCGAGAGCGGGGAATTCCAGGGATTCCCTTTCGAGTGCATCTTGTAGAGGAGGTCCTGGGCTTCGATTCGAGCCCAAGATCACCTCCGTAGGACGAGC
>CAKZFK010000125.1:0-34469 GCA_936440205.1 Lepidonotus clava | reverse complement strand
AATTATACAGGACACATAATTTTTATAACTCATTTACTTACTTCTTTTATAGATTATACCCACTTTTTATTACTTTACTGTATATCAATGACTTAGACTATGTATTTGAATTCAAAATACTCAATACTTCTTCTTTCTTCTTCATTACAGTTCATCATCAATCATCACTATAGAGTATTTATTTTTCTAAGCTTCATTTTTTTTTCATTCTTGGTTTCAAAGGGGCACAACAAATTGAACGAAGAATAGAATCTAATGAGGAATAAAGAGAATATAATAAAACAGATGATTGATGTCTTTTACAAGGTGAATTCATTTGTAGAGAATAATGAACCAGGCGTTTCTATAGGAATGACGAGACCCGATAAATTACCAGACGCTACAATACGATTTTTTGATCATTGGACACAATTGATTGAGGAATTATTAGAAGGTTGCCAACCATTCTCAAACACCTATGCGTCTTGGATGGATCAAAGATTTATTACCTATAAAGAGTTTATTGACTCGGTCAAAAAAGAAGAGCATCAACTAGAAGATGATGTTTTTTTACACAATCGATTTTATGAATTCTTTCTCATTTCTAACTATGTAGAAAAACGTGAACTGTTGCTCGGTATTCAACATGATTTTCATGGTTATACGAAGCTCTTGACTAAAAGTAAAAATCCTGTAATCAAGCAGTTTTTGGAGCATCAGTTAATGATGAAATTGCCACGTGACGCTATGAATAGAAATATTCATATACTTGGAATGACAGGTCAGGGTAAAAGTAATCTCTTAAAATTAATGTTACATGAATTGATTCTTGAGGATCGAAAGCAGTCAATTGTTCTTGTCGACCCTCATGGAGATCTCGCCTCAGAAGTACGAGATTTCGCAATTCATATCAAAGACCCCCAAAGATTAGTATATATAGATCTATTTTATGATAGCAATAAATTACCTGTATTTAATCCTTTTGACATTTCAAATAAGAGCGAGGCATTTATTGATACGTATAGTCAAGAGCTTACTAAAACCTTCGTAGAGTTACTAAAAGATGGTAACACACTAACAGGACAAATGGAAGCAGTACTTCGACCCGCAATTTCCACTTTATTAACAATGGAGGGAAGTACATTGCAAGATCTTCAGAAACTAATGGACATTTCAACTAATGATTCTTGTCTGGACATAATTGGCAAAGGACTTGAGAATCCATTTCCTATGCATAGAAGTATGTTTGAAAAGATATGGGGAAGAGACCAAATTCCTCATAATTATAAGACAACACTTAATAGTATCTATACAAAGATTCAGACACTATTTAATACTCATGCTTTTTATGAGCTTACATGCAGTAATCAAGGCAAGTCAACTATAGACTTAGAAAGTTATGTTAACAATGGGAAAATAATCATTTGTAATTTGAGTAAAGGACATTTAGGAACAGAGGCTTCAGAAGCTTTTGGCAAATTCATCGTTTCTAATTTACAAACATTAGCATTTAGACGAGCTTCCCAAATCGAAAATCGAATACCCACTTATATCTTCATTGACGAATTTCAAAATTTTGTCACTGATAGTATTTCTACTATTCTATCTGAAGCAAGAAAGTATGCAATGCACATGGTCTTGTCTCACCAATCTATTGGACAAATTAGTGATACTAAAATCAGAGATACAGTTTTAGGGAATACTGCGATTAAGATTATTGGAAGAGCGAGTAATAAAACGCTTAGATTAATGTCTGATGAGATTTCTATTGATCTCACAGAATTGAATGATTTGCAACCATATGAGTTTTACATTTCATCACAAAGTTTAAAAAAAATTAGAAACAGTACTCCATTTAAGGTAAAACCTTCAGCACACTTAATTGACCGAAATCGTAAATATTATCAAAATATTGAAGAGCAAGTTGCCATTAAGAATTATGTACTTAGCAAGTATTATGTAAAGAGAGAAAGAGTTGCATATCCGAAAAAAGCAGATCAGAAAAGTATTGAGAAAAAGAATAATGAGGAGCAAAGTACTAAACCAAAATTTGACCTATAATAATGTCAAACATACACATAGAATCAGAGAAGCAGCTCTTAATATTAGAAGCTTTAGCTAGATATAAGTTTCTTACTATTTCACAAATGATACAATTAGGTCTTGCTGGAGAAAAGAGGCATAAGAATTATTTGAATACACTCCTAAAGAAGATGCGTGAACGAAAGCGACCGACAATTTCTTGCATAAAATTTGCGGGCACTCACAAGTTTCAACAGCGCGAATATGTATACTATCTGACCAAATATGGAGCAAATGACCTTATTTTAAATACTGGAGTAGATTCATCCCAGATTAATAGACCTATCGGAACAAGTTCTATGTATGAAAGGGACTACTCTCATAGGAAGTGTTACATAGATATCAAAATTTGCTTATACCAATGGGCTGAGAAAAACGAAATAGATGTAATTCTTTATGATAACTATTATGATTATTTAGGTAGCAGTCATGGAGGCACATTAAGAGCTAAGACTTCAATAACACTGGGTGATAAAAGAGGAGGGCGCATTATTCCTGATGGTATATTTATTTTAGAAATTGATGGTCGCCCTAAATTATATGCTGTTGAAATACACATGGGTAGAGATACAGCGAGAGCAATGAGACAGATTTTGAATCACAAAATTGCATTAGATACAGGAGCGATTTCTACTCATTATGGATTAGAAGTTGGGAATAGGGTGCTTTATGTATTTGAGAATATGAATATAATGGAGAGTGTGATAAAAGGAGTACAGGAAAATAGATCAATTTCTAAGGCGTATTATTCCTATTTCTTGTACGGCCAATACTCAGCCTTGGTATTGAATTTCGAAAAGTGGTTTATTTTGAATGAGCATAACATTCTTAACAATAGAAGAATAGTTTATACCTGAAAATAAGATTTATAAGAACCCAAAATAAGTACTACTATCTGGGGAGAATAAAAAAAATATTAATATATTGGTACTCGAATATTTTACAATGGATAGGTAAGAAATGACTTTTAAGAACTACAATCTTCCTCCGAATGAATTCAAAACCATTTCTCGCTACTTACAAAAAGGAAATGCTATGAATAGTTTAGATAGAACAGAAGTTGTTTTCGTTAGAATTTCTGATCTTAATAGAGAAAATCGCTGGGTATTAAGAAAAGCAATAAATAACAATATCAATGCACATTTAATATTGCTATCTGCAAATAGTGGAGTTGCTAAATTTGCTTGGAAAATCCAAACTCTGCAATTTTTATCCTATCCTGTATCTATTAATCAATTGAATATTCTAAGGTTGAAGTTGAACAATATTTCATTGAAACGTAAAGATGATGAGAAATTGAGAATTAACTTCGAAGGAGGCTTTCACATGATCCATCCTAGCGAGATTAGTCTTATTCAGGGTAAAGGAAACTATTGTCGATTTTTCTTTAAAGATAAAAAATCAATTTTCCCAACAGCGAGAATTAGTAAGGTTTTTAATAAAATAAAAAAATTTCCATATCTAATTAGGATAAATAAGTCCTTAATTATTAATGTTAACCATTTAACAAAAATAGAAAGTGGGACAATTTTTTTTACTGGAAGATCACAAGTACAATTAAAGTTGAATAGAAGAGTAGTTTCCGCGATTAAAAAAGAATTATTATGGTTATAAATTGAGGTAAAAATGGATGATAGAATAGTAACAATTGGTAATATAAGGAATCCAAATAATGATATCAAACTAAACGATTTGAGTATAAGCGGTGACCATTTAGAAGTAAGAATGATAGATGAAAATCAGTGCTTCATTACAGATTTGGAGTCCACCAATCATACCTACGTAAACGATGTAGAAATTGTATCAAAAATAATTAGTAAATCCGACATTGTTTTACTAGGGAAGTCGCGATATACAGGTGAAGAGCTAATAATGAAGGTTAAAACATTTTTAAATAAAGACAGAGTAGTATTCTATAAAGAATTTGAAATGATGGAACCGATTTTTAAAGAATATAACAATAAGAAAAAAATGATAAAAAATACAAATGTAACTAAAAGTAGTGTACTTAAATATGGTATAATAGGTGTTATGCTAGCAACATTTTATTTAGGTTCAAGTTTGTTTGGTTGGCCAGAACAAGTAAGATACGGATGTTCTATATTAGGCGGCATAATTGCTGTATTCATTAATCAAAAATTATTTAGTTCAGGTGATCTTTCTCTTCGTTTGAAAGTATTGAGAGATGAATATGCTCAAAAACTCATTTGTCCTAAGTGTTTGGATAATCAACTAGTAGGAAACACATATGAATATTGGAAGAGGCAGAGAAAATGCAACAAATGCCAAGCTAATTGGGTAAAATAATATAAGTAGATACATTCAATAGCACAATAGATGTATTGATTGCTAGGAATAATAGATAATTCACAAGCTTTGAAAAAAAATATTAAAATGGATGAAAATTTAGATGAAAAAACATCAATAGAAAATAAAAACGAAACTACAAAAAAAATAAAATTAAAAGGAATATCAGATAAGCAAAAATCGATGTTTCAGGCTATAGGAGCAGGGTTTGGAGGCATCGCTCTTGGAGGTGCAGTAATGGCTATGATGGGCTTAAAGAGTAGTGTTGATGAAAGTGATGCGCCCCCATCAAACTCTACTAATCGAAAAGGAGGAGATAATGATTACGAAGTACCCATTTATGGAGAAGCTCCATTTTCCGATGCAGTAAACGACGAAATGTCGTTTAATGAAGCCTTTGCTGCAGCTAGAAAAGACGAAGGTCCTGCTGCATTTTTTGAGTGGAAAGGTGAAACTTACAATACGTATTATAAAGAAGAATGGGATGCATTAACACCTGAAGAGCAACAGGATTTTTATACATCAGTAGACCCAAATTATGCAGACAGTGATATAGTAAGCGAAGAGGAAATTCTCGATATTTTAAATGATGATGAATTAGATAATGATGAAGTTCTTGATAATGAAGATATTGTTATTATCGATGACAACGAACTAGATGTCGATGACCCTGAACTAGATGTCGATGACCCTAATACTGGTGGAGATATAGTAGTTATTGAGGATGAAAAGTCAGATTATGTAGATGATGAATTGTTTGATGATGGAATAGAAATAGATGATCTTGGATAAATAATATAAAATGATAATACCAATAAAATGTAATAGCTGTGGAAAGTCAAGAAGTCTAAGCTCAATGAAGCTTAGTCCATATTTTAATAAGACCTTAAAATTAAACTGCAAATATTGTGGGAAGGCTCAATTATTAACAGTGGATGCAAACTTAATAAACCAAAAAACCAATTCTTCAATACGAGATACTGTTGTTTTAAATGGACAAGACTTTAAGAATACAACAATTGCGAAAATTCATATAATACCAAATGTGAGCACTAAATTGCAAAATTTACAATTGCAAGTAGGAGAAAATATTCTAGGAAGAAAGTCTAAAACACAGAATCACGAAAACAAAAGGAGCATAGAATCACTAGATAAATTGATGTCTCGCACTCATTGTATTGTTAATGTAAGAGAAAGAAAAACAGGATATAAGTACTTTATTAAAGATTGCGATAGCATAAATGGTGTTTACGTCAATGATATTAAAATTATGCAAGATGAGGAAATAGGAATTAGCCTCAAAGATACAATACGAATAGGCAAAACACAATTAAAATTAATATAAGCAGTATGATAAAATATTTTACCATAGTAATTATTAGTTTATTGGCACTTGTACAATGTACTACACAACTAAAAAGCACAGAAGTAAAAGAATCTAGTGAAAAAAGTACTGAGGATGAACCACAGACTGATGTAAAAGTCATAGTGAAAACAACTATTGATACTTTATACACTACACTGAATGATACTATCCATATACAATTATTAGCACAATTCTCTACAGGAAAATTATGGGTTATAGAAAGTCAAAATGAAGGATTAGAGTTAATAAATAAGGAAGAATCTATAGAAACCGACGATGGACAAAAGAGAACTTACCAACACTTTAAATTTTCAGTAAATAATAATGGTAGTTATCAAGTAGAATTTGTCAATAAAAGACCATTTGGAAAGGATTATGGGAATAAACAAATACACAAACAACTTATTATAGTTAAATAAATATAGAAACATGAAATACACATTTATATATATAGGCTTATTTATTTGCCAATCATTATATGGACAATATTCTACAGGTCTTACGCCCCCATCCGAAGAACAAACCAATGCGATTCATGAACAAATGAAACATTTCTATGGAAATGGCTATAATACTGTATTAAGACTAGGAAAAAAATTAGGTGATGCGACTAATATTTCTAGGTATGATTTAAGAGAACACGGTTATGATACACCAGTTAAGAATCAATTTGATTGTGGCTCGTGTTGGGCTTTTAGTGCCGCCGCATCATTCGAATCGAGTTACGCTATGAAAAATATGAGTGAAATAGATGTCTCCGAACAAGATATAATTAATTGTGTAGAAGGAGGGTCTTGTGATGGAGGGTTCCCAGTTTGGGTGTTTTATACGATGGTTGAGGAAAACAAAAAATTAATATCGGAGCGTGAAACTCCATACGATGGCTACACTAGTTCTTGCAAGCAAAAAGTTGGGAAGTATGAAGCATCAAACTATGGTATAATAGATAAAAGGTGGATAGATCCAATATTTGCTTTACCGCCAACTGTGAATGAAATTAAGGACGCGGTTTATCATCACGGATCAGTATCATGCGCTATAGTAGCAACAACTGAATTTATCATGTACAAAAACGGAGTACACGAAGAAGCAGGATTTGAAGATTATGAGATAAACCATGCAATTAACATTATAGGGTGGGATGATGATCAGGGAGCATGGCTAATAAAAAACTCTTGGGGAACGGACTGGGGAGAAGATGGCTATGGGTGGATAAAATATGGGAGCAATGCGATAGGAACCTTGTCCACTTGGGTAGATGCCAAAATTACTGAGAGACATAAAGAAGAAGAAACTATCGTAGACGAAAATGAAAATAATGACCTAGTGAAACTTGGAATACTGGCACAGATGAAGGACAAACAAGAATACGAGGAGTTTTATCTAAGGATCGATGATCAAGCATATGCTTGGAGCATTACTGAGCCAAATCAACGTGTGCTCAAGCGCATAAAATTAAAAAAGGGAGAACACCAATATAGAATACTAGTAAAAACTATTGTAAATACATCTAAAGGTAGGCAGATGATCCTTGGCACAAGCTCTGGAAATCTTACAATAGAGAAAAGCCAGGACCTAAAATTGGTATGGACAAAGAAGATTAAAGGGAACGTATTTAAAGTAAGTCTTAAATAAAGCTAAGCATATCTTAAGATGATAGGCAAAACGATTAATGGTTATACAATCCACCACCTCCTCGGTTCAGGAGGCATGGCAGATGTATACTATGCCGAAAACAAATTAGGTAGAAAGGCGGCAATCAAGGTACTCAAGAAAAAGTGGGCCGCGGAGAAGGTAGTCCATGATCGCTTTGTGGGTGAAGCTCGTATAATGGTTAATCTGGATCATCCCAATATCCTCAAGGTGTATGACATCGATGAGATAGATGGACAAGCTGCTATCGTGATGGAATACCTAGAGGGAAATACCTTAAGTGAAGCATTGAGATCGTCAAAGAGACTGTCTGATGAGACACTTAAAATCTGTTTTAATCAATCTTGTGACGCACTCAACTTTACTCATAACAAGGGAATCATTCATCGAGATATCAAGCCCTCTAATATCTTTCTAACGACAGATGGGCAGATAAAGATTATGGACTTTGGAATTGCCAAAGTCAAAGAAAATAGTACTCATACAAATACGGGGCAGACTTTGGGTACAGTGATCTATATGTCGCCTGAGCAGGTCAAAGACCCTAAACGAGTGACTTATAAGACTGACAATTACTCCTTGGCTGTCACTTTCTACCATCTTCTAACTGGTAAAGCACCCTATGATCTCAGTACAGATAGCGATTGGTATGTACAGACCAAGATAGTTCAGGAAGAACTTGACTTGAACATAATTCGGTCCAACTGGAGAAATATTCTGTCTCCACTACTAGATAAAGACCATAAGAAAAGAGAAAACCTCATCAAAATCACTACACTTACAAAGAATGGAGAAGAAACTGTCCACGAAGAAAGACATCGATTAGAATCTAACAAAAATTCTAAGCAAAGTAATACAATATTCTACTGGATAGTGGCTGTTATCACTTTGCTTGGTTTATTGTTTGTATTGAATAGATTCTTACTTTTTTCTGATGATATTGAGCCTAAGCAAGTCCCTTCTGACCCGCTAGAATTGACAGTATTTCAGGATGAAAAGACTAAGTTATATGGTTATAAAAATGATGAGGGGGAAATTGTTATACCTTCTCAGTATACTAAAGTAGAATCATTTAAGAATGGACAGGCTATAGTTGAAAAGGGGGATAGTGTACTGATCATCGATAATACGGGGCCAAGATTAGTGCAGATCCTAAAGGAGGTGAAGAAAGAAATACAAAAGGAGGTGAAGAAAGAAATACAAAAGCAAGAACAAGAGGAAAAGGATCAAGAGGAAAATGCATGGCGGAGTGCCAAGAGTGAGCATACCATTGCATCTTACAACGCCTATCTTCGAGAGTATCCTACAGGCATATATGCATATCATGCACGGTCAACCCTAACAGTTTTAGAGGAGAAGAAAGCCCAAAAGAAAAAAGAAGACCGCCAAATTCAAGAAGAAAAGGCATGGGTAACTGCCGTCGAAAGCAATTCAATCGAAATCTTTGAAAGCTTTATTCAAACCTACCCAGATAGTAAAAAAGAAGAAGAAGCGAAGAAGAAAATTTCAATAATAAAAGAAAATATATTTTGGGAAACAACAGAAAGGGAACACTTAAAAATAACTAAAAACAATGATAATGGCTATACTCGATTTTATTATGAAGAATATTTAAAACAATTCCCAATTGGAAAATATTCTCAAATAGCTAAAAGTAGACTTTATAATCTAAAAAGAAGTTCTAATACTTTTATCGAAGGGTTGCGGGTTTTTCATGATGATCCTGACAAATGGCCGTCTAATTCAAAGTCTGGATTCATTAACAGGCTTGGTGATATAGTCATTCATGCGCAATATTCTAGAGCAAAATCATTTTATGAAGGACTTGCCTCTGTATGCCTAAACAATAAAAATGGTTTCATTGATAGGAGTGAAACAATTGTAATTCCCTTTGAATACGATTGCTTCAATATTAGCTCTT
Organism: Lepidonotus clava; assembly: GCA_936440205.1. Taxonomy (NCBI): domain Eukaryota; kingdom Metazoa; phylum Annelida; class Polychaeta; order Phyllodocida; family Polynoidae; genus Lepidonotus; species Lepidonotus clava. The sequence goes on along the minus strand of CAKZFK010000125.1, from coordinate 25,161 downwards.
TCCGAAATGGTGTGGTCAAAGTTAAAAAAGGGAATTATTGGGGTATCATCAATAAGAAAAACGAATTAATTATTCCATTTGTTTTTCATGACATTTTTATTTCTAGTCAAAGTGTTTTTACTGCAAAAAGAAATAGGAGGTATGGGCTGTACTCATTGTACGGAGAACAACTCATTCCCTTGATGTACGATAGTTTTCTATTCTACAAGGACGGAATTGCAAAAGCTAAATATGGAGATACTGAATTTTATATAGATAAGTATAATAATTGCGTTAAGGATTGTCCCACAGGAAGCATTTTAGAACATTGGGAAAGGGAAAAACGAAAAGTTCACTACGATCCTCTTAAGCGAGGATGAATTTATAGCCGTTCATGCTCTTATTAAAAAGTCTATACATCATATCAAACAATAGATATAATATAACAAACCGTTAATTTTTATGCAAATGACACAACAAGACTTTTTTCTTCGATACAACTATGACATAGATAAAGACCATCAAGGAGAAGGAGGATTTGGCAAGGTGTTTAAAGCATTTGATGACACCCTAGATAGATATGTAGCTATCAAGGTAGCAGAAGTAAAAAAGGGACAAGAATCTCTTAGCCTCCTCAAAGAAGTAGAATTGGCAGAGGGACTCCCCAAACATCGCAACATAGCACACTATGAGAATTGCTATCGATTCAAAACCCCTCATGGGACTTTTGATTATGGAGTACTACAGTATTATCCCGCAGGTAATCTTTCTCAACTCATACAAAAGAAAAAATTAACTCCTGAACAAAAAGAAAAAATCGCCAATGGAATAATCGACGGTATTGATCACCTTCATAATAATGATATAGTACATCGCGATCTAAAAAGTAGCAATATACTCATGTCAAAGCGCTCTAACGGAGCGTTCATCCCAAAGGTTGCTGACTTCGGACTGAGCAAGCAAGTGACCAACACCCAAAACAGTTATTTTAGCAATAGTTTTGGAGGAGGAAGTATACTCTACTGTGCACCTGAACAACTGACCACAGGTCAGATCAGAAAGAACGTTGATCTCTGGAGTATGGGCGTAGTCTTGTACGAATTGTTTTTAGGAGAATTACCATTCTTTCCCAAAACTGATCTAGGATCTGAGACTGGAAGAGTCGAACTAGTGCAGCAGATCAATAGCGGCAAAGTACCTGCTGAGCTCAAAAACATACCCCAACCTTGGCAAGAAGTCATTGAAGCCTGTCTGGTATCCGATGCTACAGCAAGAGTCGGCTCTATAGCTGATATTCGGTCGATTCTAATGGGTGGGCAGTGGAAGACGGATAACCACTCTTCCAGCAGCGATTATGAGGATATAACAACAGTAGACTCATCTCCACTGCCTCCTACTCCAGCACCTTCATCTGTCCCATCATGGATATGGTATAGTGTATGTGGTGTAGTCTTGGCTATTTTGGCCTTTATATTATGGCCAGACTCGAATGGATTGCAAGAAGCAGATGTAAAACGCGAGGTGTTTTACTATGGAGATAACTACGGTTATAAAGACGGAGATGGTGATATAATCATACCAGCAAGGTATGATGAAGCGGAATCATTTAAGAATAACAAAGCACAAGTGGTGTCAGGGGACAGTACCTACTATATCGACACCCTAGGCAGGCTAGTAGAAATAATCAATATAAGTGGATCAGAGCCAGTAATAGAGAAAGAAGAAAATAAAGAAACGGATCAGCATGAACAAAAAAAGAAGAAGGAAACAGTAGCCTGGCAGAAGGCTCAAGGCGCAGACAACAAAGAAGGATATAAGGCATATTTATCAGACTATCCCAAAGGAGCATATGCCTCACAGGCACGACAACGAATCATGGAGCTAGAGACCCAAGAAAGAGAGAATCAAGCAGAGATAGACAAAAGGAATAAGGAATCATCAGCGCGAAAGCAAGCAGAAGAGAATAAAAAGCTCGAAGATGCCAATTGGAATAGTGCAAAACGCAATCATACGATCAATGCTTATCAGGGCTATCTGCGCGATTATCCCAAAGGTCGATATGTAACAGAAGCGCGAACTCGAATAAAGAATCTAGAGGAGTCATCCAAGCCAAGCCTAGACCCAGCCATCATCGATATAGAGCGCAATATGGTACGCGTATCAGGAGGCAACTATACGATGGGCTGTACATCTGAGCAAGGTAATGCATGCGATGATGATGAGCGCCCGGCACATGAGGTACAATTGAGTAGTTATTACATCAGTAAGTATGAGGTGACCCAAGCACAGTGGGAAGCAGTCATGGGAGATAATCCCAGTAGGTTCAATGGCTGTGCCGAGTGTCCAGTAGAGAAGGTATCGTGGAATGCAATACAAGACTTCTTGGGGAAGCTGAATAAGCTGACAGGCAAAGTCTATCGTCTGCCAACAGAAGCGGAGTGGGAGTATGCGGCACGGGGTGGCAATAAGAGCAAAGGCTATAAATATGCAGGAAGTAACGATCTAAGTATCGTATCTTGGTATGGTTCTAACAGTGGATCTAAGACACACGAGGTAGGTGGCAAGAAGGCGAATGAATTGGGCCTCTATGATATGACTGGTAATGTATGGGAATGGTGCTCAGATAGGTATGAGGCGACTTATTATAGTAAAAGCACAAGCTCGAATCCACGGGGACCGAATAGTGGAGACAGTAGAGTTCTCCGCGGGGGTTCGTGGGGCGGCAGTGGTAGTATCTGTCGCGTTTCTAATCGCATTAGGTTCAATCCATCTGTCACAGACGGCGCTTATGGGTTTCGTCTTTCCAGGACTTAACACTGTTTGATTTTTACACTTTTACACTTTTGCCCGCAGGGCGAATTTTTTTATTGACAAATATGGAGACAAATAAAATAAAAATAGTAGAGACCTCGTATCGCTCCATGCAGTATATGATCGTAGAAATAAGCAAATTTCCTAGGACACTAAAATACACCTTGGGAGATCGGATCATAAACCTTATCCTAGAAGTGCATGAGCTACTCATAGATGCTTATTATACCACAGGAACTGAAAAATTGAACTTCCTTATCGTAACGAATCGGAAACTTGAAAAAATCAGGCATCATATCAGATTGAGCTATGATCTACGATGCATCAATATGAAAAAATATGAACTTATGAGCAGACATATAAATGATGTTGGAGTTCAGTTAGGTGGTTGGATCAAATCTATAAATAAATGAAACGAGCCAATAATATATATCCAGACATTTACACTTTCGCCAACCTACATAGGGCCTTTAAACAAGCAAGAAAGAGCAATAGAGGAAAACTCTATGTTTCTGAGTATAATTTAAATTTGGAAGAGAACTTATTTGAATTGCAAGACTTATTGCATAGTAAAAACTTTGTTCCTGCTCCATATAACGCATTTAAAATATTCGAACCTAAAGAACGTGACATATCAGTTGCTCCATTCAAAGATCGTATAGTACATCATGCACTGATGAACGTTATTGCTCCTATTCTTGAGTCTGGAATGATTCACCATAGTTATGCTAATCGTAAGAATAAGGGAACACACAAGGCGATGGACCATTTCGCATCGTGTGCCAGAAAATATCCCTATGTACTTAAATGTGATATTAGAAAATATTTTCCTTCGATCGATAGGGTAATTCTTAAAAGAAAAATCAGGAAAAAAATCATGTGCAGAGACACCTTGCTGATAATAGATCGAATAATAGATAATACGACTCTTGATATGCATCCTGCGTGTAATGATAAAGGACTTCCTATAGGTAATCTCACCAGTCAATGGTTTGCAAATTATTATTTAAATGATTTTGACCATTACGTATTGCAACAGTGTGCTTGTATGGCATACATTAGATATGTTGATGATTTTGTCATATTCGGGCATAGTCGAAACCAGCTAGAAACCCTTAAATCTCTGTTAGCTCAGTATTTGTCAGATAATTTACAATTGATAATACATCCCAGAAAATCCAGAATTTATAGCTTAACCGAAGGTGTCCCTTTTTTAGGATTTCTACACTTCAAATATTATAGAAAACTATTAGGATCTAATATAAAAAGATTCAAGAAAAGGACTAGGAGCAATTTAAAAAATATAGATATAACTAATCTTAGTGAGCTTAAATTGTTCAATGCAGGTGTCCGTTCATGGATAGCACATGCCATGCATGGTAAAACATTTAACTTAAGAAAAAACTTATATGAAAGCATATATGTAATGGTGATTTTTTAATAAGGTGATCTCCGTGGGGGTTCGTGGAACAACAGTGATAGTAACTGTCGCGTTTCAAATCCCAATTGGAACAATCCATCTAACACAAACAACAATAATGGGTTTCATCTTTCCAGAACTGAAAATCAAAGAGCTATATTTTTTATGGAAAATGTAGGAATATTTTGAGTCCAAAAAAATTACCTGATCTGAAAAGATCGAAAACATCGTATATTTTCTGGAGCTTAGTAATTCAGGTGAAAAGCTTCAGATTCTTTTTTTAAAATGATACTATAAATGATGATTCAAGCAACAGTTACGTATTCACACCAAGGCAAAAGAGATTACCAAGAAGACAGTTTTTCGACTGGTGATAACTATCTAGTCGTATGTGATGGTATAGGTGGTCTTGCCAAAGGTGAGATTGCTTCAAGACTGGTTGTTCAAACCGTCGAAGAAAGTATCTCTCTACTAAAACCTTCTCTTGAGGATATTGGAAAGTGGGTAGAGGACCTTATTGATAAGTGCCTAGATAATTTGATCAGCTATACGCAAGAACATAAAGAGTCATGGAGTATGGGTACAACCTTGGCATTAATGATTAAGCTAGAAAACTCCTACTATTCCATTCATATCGGAGATAGTCGCATCTATCACTTTGCTCGGAATGGTACTATTAAATGGAAAAGTAAAGACCACTCCTTAGTACAAGAGTTACTGGATGCCAATGTAATCACCCCAGAACAAGCCGCCGAGCATCCTAAAAAAAATGTAATCACAAGATCACTTCAAGCTAAGGAAGACTATAAGACTAAAGCAAGTATTCAAAGACTCGAAGATATAGAAGATGGAGATATTTTCTTAGTATGTAGCGATGGTGTCAACGAGGCATGGACAGATCAAGGGCTTTCTGTACTTATGGGTTCTGAAACAGACATTAAAGAAAAAATTAGTGAATTAGAAGAATATTGTGCTGAACATTCCAGGGATAATAATACTGCTATAATTGCCCAAATTGGAAAAATTAATGAAGCTGCCAGCATATCTGAAAAGAATTTAAGTACTTCGGGAAAAATAGCTACTGGTGTGCCAGCACGAATTAGAAACTCTGTGAATTACATTTATTTTATGATTCCTTTACTCTTAGTTGGTGGATGGTTCGCATGGAGTCTCATCTTTAAAGCAAGTCCCACAGACCCAGAAAAAAAAGTTGTTGTGATCAAGAATAACGAAAAGGATACGGACAACTCAAAGAAAAAGAGGATTGAAGCGAAATTAGTTTCAGATGAAAATAAATTATGGAATAAAACCAAAAATGCGGAATCTCCACAAAAATATTATGATTACTTAGACCGCTATCCTCAAGGGGAATATGTAAATGAGGCAAAAAACAAAATTGCATCATTAGATAGTGCTGCATGGGTGAACGCGAATAATTTGGATACCAAAAATGCATACAGGACATATTTAAAGAACTTTAGAATAGGAGTTTATAATGAGGAGGCAGAAAAACGAATTTTACAAATTCAGAACGAATCTAAAGTCGATACCATTATAAATCTGGATGATATCGAAGATATTGATATATTAGAAGATACAATTGATCAGAATTAAAGTCAAACTATGAGAATAAACATAACTTTTATTTTAATTATTTTTTCTTGGGTTCATTCGAATGCCCAAAATCATTTTCAAGATTTCATAAAGAACTATGAAAGTCATCTGAATCAATATGTCGATCCTTCTTTGGATAAAGATGAACGTATACTGTTTAAGGAAGAAATCATGTCCATGTTCAAAGATGAGGGTGAGACAATTGTCTACAATGATCTTAGACCAGAAGGGCAGGAGTATATAAATATATCTGAATATTTAGATAATTTAATAGCAGATAATCCTAGTGGAATTGATATAGTTATTGAAATTATAGATGCGAATTATGATGTGGTTCACAAAATGTTATACATAGATTACAATGGTACTAATAGTAAGGCATCGCTAAAATCTTCTATGATTATAGAAATTCATACCTTGAATAAATCTAAAATTAATGGAAAAATACTGAGTATATACCGATACGAAAAGAATAGAAAATATGATAAATTAAAAAACTTCGACTCGATAAAAGAAAATCTCAATTTAAGGATAATTGAAAAAAATGGGTATCAAGGATATATGGATGTAACTGGGAGAATCGTTATTGAACCTATTTATAACCAAGTATATAAATTCTCAGACGGTATCGCTATGGTGCAGAAAGATGGTTTTTTTGGCTATATAAATATATTTGGAGAGGTCATTATACCCCTTGTTTATGAAGGAGGTAGGCATTTTCATGAAAATGCAATTGTAGTTCGAAAGAATAACAAAGATGGTATAATAAGTGCTTCAGGAGAACAAATTTCTGATTTTAAATATGAATGGATTGGCAAAGGGTTTTCGGAGGGATTTGCGCTCGCTAAGAATAGTGGAAAGTATGGCTATCTCAGAAAAGATGGAAGTGTTGCTTGGCCTTGTATGTTTGAGGATGCTGGTAGTTTTTCAGAAGGCCTTGCTTACTTTAAACTTGCAAGTAAATACGGCTTTCTAGATAAAGCATTCTACCAGACAATAGTTCCTACGTATGATGAGGTTAAAGATTTTTCATATGGTTTAGCGGCTGCACGTAAAAAGCAAAAATGGGGATATATTAATAAGACGGGTGAAACAGTGATTGACTTTATATTTTCTGATGCCTATAATTTTTCAGAAGGTTTAGCTCTTGTTAAATTTTCTAACTTTTATTCATATATTGATATAAATGGAAATAGCACAATAGTCCCTATTAATTTATATTCAAATGGCAAATCATTCTCAGAGGGATTAGCTGCTTTAAAGTTAGATGATAAATGGGGTTTTATTAATAAGAATGGGGAGGTTACAATTCCCTTTTTGTATGATAGAGCTTTTTCATTTAGTAATGAGTTAGCTCTTGTAGTTAAAAACGGTAAAAAGATTTATATTTCTAAAAACGGAAACTATGTTAGTGATTTTAATAAGTCTGAAAATTAGGAAATATAATACTGAAGATTCATTCTAAAAAATATTATTAAATTTAAAAATGGAAATTAGTGGCAGAATGTTAAAAGATCTAATTATAGCAATATTTATTTTTTTATTTTTTATTTGGTGTGTTAATATTAGTAGTGCCCAAGATCATTTTCAAGACTTTACAAGGAGTTATGTAAGTCTACTTAACCAATATATTGATCCTTCTTTGGATAGAGATGAGAGAATTCTATTCAAAGCTGAAATCATGTCAATATTCAAAGATGAAGATCAAACAGCCATCTACAATGATCTTAGACCAAACGGTCAAGAATATATAAATATTTCTGAGTATTTGGACAATTTAATAGCAGATTATCCAAATGGGGCATCAATTGAATTCAGAAATATAAAAGATGAGTTTGATTACAATTCCAGTCAAGCTGTAGTCTCATTTGAAGCATATTATAACAATACTAAGAAAATTACACTGTATTGCATTCTTGATGTTGTTTTGATTTCTAAGGAAAGATTGAATGCAAAAATTTTAACTATTACATCTGCCAAACCTGAACTTATCTCAATCCAATCGAAAGAAATTTTAGAATCAACCTTTCATCAAAATGTAGAAGCAAATAAAAATATTTACTCTGCTAAAAAGAAAAAAGAAGAATATACTAATCAGAAAGTGTATGAAGACATTAATTCATTTCATGAAGGTTTAGCAATCATAAGGTCAAACAATAAGTTTGGATTCATTAGTAAATTAGGTCAAGAAGTAATTGATCCTATATATGATGCTGTATCATCTTTCTCAGAAGGATTGGCGCTAATAAAGTTAAAAGGTAAATATGGATTCATTAATAAGTTAGGTCAAGAAGTGATTGAACCAATTTATGATGACGCAAAATATTTCAAAGAAGGATTGGCAGCTGTTTACACAGATTTCAAATGGGGGTATATTGACAAAAAGGGACAGTTGGCCATTAATGCTAAATATGATCATGCTGAATCATTTTCTGGTGGATTGGCAGAAATAATTTTAGATAATAATTCTGGCTTTATAGATAATAAAGGTCAAGAAATTATACAACTTAATTATACTAGGCCAAATGTATTTTCTGAAGGTCTGGCAGCAGTTTGTAAAAAGAATAAGCATGGGTTTATAGATAAAAATGGCAGAACAGTAATAAAAATGAAATTTGATAAAGTAAATTCATTTTCTGAAGGAATGGCAGCAGTTTGTAAAAAGGGGAAATGTGGATACATTGATAAGGATGGTAATGAGAAAATCGACTTTATATATGATGATGCAGAAGATTTCTCTGATGGTATTGCCTTGGTGAAAATAATAGGAGATAAGTATTTTTATGGCTATATTAATACATATGGCCAAGAAGTAATAAACTTCCTTTTTATTGATGAAAATGGTCGAGAGATTAGTAAATATAGTTGGGCAGATTCTTTCCATGAAGGACTAGCAATAATAAGATCCAAAAAAACTAACAAATTAGGATTCATTAATAAATCAGGATATGAAGTAATTGAACCTATTTATGATGATGTTGATATTTTTTCGGAGGAATTGGCAGTAGTTCGATTAAATCAATCTAAATTTTATATTAATAAAATGGGCAAATGTGTTTTGAATTGTATCCAATGTGAATTGCCTAAAATAGCTACTGATTTTATTTTACCAGATGAAATGAAAGAAAATGATCCTTGTTTGATTAAATATATTTTGGAGAGCAGCGCTATTGAGACAAATAAAGAGAGACAAGATTATATTAATCTTTATCCTTTAATGAAGGAAGATCAAATCATTAAACTATATGGAACTTTTTTGAGAGAAAAAATTAAATGACACTAATTAACAATAGATACGAACACATAGAGAAAATTGGCTCTGGCGGTTTCGGTGATGTAGCATTGATGTATGATCATGACATGAATCGTCAGGTTGCTCTTAAGCGATACGATTTCGAAAAAATGGCCAGGAAATTGGGGAGTGAAGATAGAGCTAAGAAATATTCTGTCATCGCAGAGATCCAAAAGACCATCCATTTCAGTCATCCTAATATCGCCAGATACTATGATGCCTTCTCTTATAAAAAACAAGATGAATTCGGATTGCACACCTACCATGTTGGTGTGATGGAGTATTTACCCAATGGGGATTTTGAATCATATGTACAAAAGTTTGGTATTGATAGTCAAAATGTAAAAGACGCGATCATTGGAACCTTAAGAGGTATCCAGTACTTGCATACAAATCAAGTTATACACCGAGATATAAAGCCGCAAAATGTATTATTCAATAAGAACAATGTGGTGAAGATTATGGACTTCGGAATCTCTAAGGATGTAGGTTCAGACAATAGCTCAAGCTTGATAATGGCTACCCCTGAATACACTGCTCCAGAACAGATAGAACCTATGAATTATTCTATTGATGGTAATATACATCCGAACATAGATGTATGGCAATTTGGAGTTATGTTGTATTATTTATGCACTGGAGAATTTCCATTTGGCAAAAGAAATAATGATGACACTGAACAAACATTACTGCGAACCAATATCCTCACTAAAGTTACGGATAAATTGGATTTGCAAAAGATAAAAAGTGAAGAATATAAAGCAATAATTAAAAAGTGCCTCACCAAAGATGCCAAACAAAGACCAAAGAATGTTGTCACCCTTATAGGCATATTGGACCCTGAACATACTGTTCCTGAAAAAAAACCACCAATTGTAATTGATACACCCAGGTTTCCCTGTCCTAGTTGGCTTAAATACAGTTTAGCTGGTTTTTTTACTATTATTCTATTGAGTCTTATCATTCCAAAATTAATAGATAGTAACTCACAAGGCGGTGGTGCTGATCCAGCGGATATACCAGTCGAACCTCAACATAAAACTCTCATAAACCATCAAGTATTATTAGAGCAGTGGATTACTGAAATATTTTCGTTGCCGACAGAAGAAGAACAATATCAAAAACTGAGAAGTATTAAACCTCAGATTGCAACCTTAGTGGACGATAATACTATTGTAGAATTTAATGGGATGATAGCCTCTGAAGGGCTGGATGGACTGTTGGGCACTTTAATAATACGAGGAGAAATTCCTAATATTGTAGATAGACTTAAAATGGTAAACGGGAAAATTAGATATATTAAAATTGTAACTGACATATGAAAGGAACTATACTTTTTGGGTTTTATCTATGCTTTTATGGCATAAGTTATGGGCAAGATAATGGAGGCATCACTCACATGAGCAATAACGAACTTAAGACTCATTTTTCGGAACTTACACAACGCAAGGTTAATGATCTAGGCAAAAACATTGAAGCCATAATTGACAAAAAAAGACCTAAAGATCTAAGGAATGATATAGTCGATTATACTGTAAAATATTTTGAAAGTGAAAATAATGTCTTTGAAGTGTCTTCATTAAACAGAACATCAAAAAGAATTATTCCAGTACGACAATACCTATTACGTCTTATGGTTCTTCCGTATGACAGAGTAGAAATGAAGTGGTTTGAAACAAATTGGATATCAGATATTCAAAAATTGCCAGATGGTAGATACACGGGTATTGTAAAAATATACCAAGCTTTTACAGGTTTTAATGCAGAGGGGGATATAGTATATACAGATATAACGGAGAAAAAAATGCCTGTGAAAATTGATGTGATCGAACTGGATATAGGAGAGGAAAAAGCCCGTGAAATATATTTAGTTCAACTCGGAGATGTTAGTGTTATTGAAACCAGATAATCATTTATAATAATGCAGTCTAGGTCTATACTTTTGATAATATTCCCCCTGATTCAATCAATTGCACTTATCAGCCAAGACTATAATGCAATTTATTTTCCACAACACAAAGATATCGAACTGCCATTTCATCTATTATCAAAAGTCCAAAACATGGACGACTTTATAGGTCGCTATAATGGCTTTCACAACATCTATGGTCAAGAAGTAAATAGTTCATCACTAGAGTTTCAGGAAGTCTTCCAAAACAAAGCATACTGGCAAGAATATCGCTATAGAATCATTGGTGGATTGGTCAGTGAACACTTATTGAAAAGAGATTCTTTGAATACAATAGAGTTCGTTAAGAGAGCAAGTCAAGGCACAATATTATCTTTTCTTTCACAAAATTGGTTTTGTAAAATTCCTATTCAAGTTAAATGGAAGGAAGAAATCCTTACGGGTGAACTTTTACTTAAGATTTGGTATGACGAAGAAAAGAGATCGAAATGGGTCATACAAGATTGTACTTTTTCAGATCCCCCACCTCTGTCACAGGTTCCTGAAATCATACCTGATATATGTCAAGAGATCTATCTGTCTCCCATCAGCCATGAGAATAATTTTATTGCTCTTAGGAAACTCTTGCATGGTGAAAGTGTTTTGGACAACCACATACTCAAATCAAGTATGGGTCTTTCCCAATTAAAATACTTAATTGAATCTAATGAAGCATCAATAAGATTTTCAGAATATTTCTTTCACTTTAATTCATTCGACAAGTTCTACTTCGTTTTGAATACGAATTATAAAATAATTTCGATATATGAGAAGGATTAGCATCGTTTTCTTGTTGCTTAATTTCACTTTTATAATTCAGGCTCAAGAAGAGGCATTAATAAACTATTTTAAAGGCTATGAAGGTTTACTTAATCAATATATATCTATAGATAATAATGATTCTGATCGTCAAATGTTTAAAGCAGAAATAATAAATGATTATTTCGAATCGGAAAATATCCTTGTATTTAATAATTTGAGAACAACAGGACAAAGAGAAGTTACAATTGAAGAATTTTTGAACACTTTAATCATTGACTTACCAATTGGATCTAAGATCTATTTAGGTAGATTAAAAATAATAAAGGAACAAATGAAATTTCTTTTAATTGAAGTAGGTTTGTATATTGACAATGAAGAACAATTATCATTATTGTCTTCCACCTTAAGAATCAATTTAAAAGTTGATGCTTTCAACGATTCGAAAATCATCGCTAGAATATCTAGGGTTGATGCAATCAGTAATTTTTTATCCTATTATGCAGAATTAAAAAATGAAAGAACAGTATACCGAATGAGTATATTTAGTGAAAAGCCACTTAACATAATCAAATTGGAAAACAATTTTGATGAAAAATTCCAATACGGGTTTGATTTAAAAGAGAATGCTTACTTCTATAGCTTTAATTCTTTCAATTCTATTGAAGAAGCAAGATCATATTATGAAAATAATATACATTTGTTTCCAAAAAATATGTCCGTCTCCTTAAATATCTATAATTTTGGAATTACATACAGGTCGCTACCAATAGACTGGTAATTATGTCTAATTTGACTCTCCATAAAAATCTATGCACTAATTTGACAAATACTTATGAGTCATATATAATAATGAGTACAACGTTTTATTTTCATAGTTCTAACATCATGTGAATCAATAAATTAACAGAAGTACACCTTGACACTCAAGTTCAAAAGGAAAAGCCTGAAAGACACAAAACAAACTTAGTTCAAGAAAAAGCATCTGTAGAAGAATTATTTAAAAAGCGGGAGTGAGCTATTAACTCTGCTAAAGCTTTGTCATGACTAAATACTGATATGTCTATCAAGTATTCAGATGGAAGGATGTATCTAAAGTCATACGGTAGGTTAACAGAAATTGCAGGCAATAACAAATTAAAAGCGGCCTATTCGCTAGATTCTCTCTCATCTCCAGAAGAAACTATATTACTTGCTAATATGGCCAATAGACTAATAGATATTTATAAAGATAGGCTTGCAACTGGGGCATCAAAATCTAAGGCTAATGGTAAATTTGAGTTTGATGAACCTAGTTCTATTGACTATGATGAAAAGAATTGATTTGCAGATCTGAGGAATCTACTAAGAGGAGGATCATATTCTGAATCTGAAATAACACCAGATCCAGATATTACAGTAGTAACAGAAAAAGCAATTAAAAAATACTTTCCAACCCTGCATAACAACAAAAAGAACATTGAAGCATTTTGTGATTTTCTAAACCAAAAACTGTAATAGATATATCATATAGTCCACTTCATGTATTAACTAAGCTTTGAAGAATTAATTATTTGATATTGATTTCAGATACGATAACGAATTAGAAGTTATTAATTTTTTGAACTCAAAAATATAAATTATGTCAAAAGTAAATGATCACATTAATCATGAAATACATGATGAAAATTATGGTGGTGTAGCTAAAATGCAAAAATTTGATTTAGATCAAAAACAGCTTATAAAAAGGAAAGCTCATTTAGATGGAGAAAATGGATTCCCGTCTACTGACTCTAACACTGTGGTTGTCCTTGAGCGAGATATTGAAAAGGAATACAAGACGAATAAGAAGGTCATTTTAGCCAAATCAGAAGGGTATATGACAGACCTCTTAGATAAACGAAGTTTGGAAGAGCAGGAAATTAAAAGCTCGGAATTCTGGAAACGTGGAGATCCATTGCATAGAGACTCCTTAGTGAAGATTAATGCCCTTTCCAAGGAAATAAATATTATTGATAATGAAATTGAAGAGATTGAAAATAATTTTAATACAGAATGTAGAATACATAATAGACCAACGGGACAAACAAATGGTAATCACAGTCTATTAATGAATACTGTCTTATACATCTTCCTCTTGGGGTTAATTATGATTGGAGACCAATACTATACAGCACGTGCCTTAGAACATAGATTTGATAGTCAAACTTCTAATTTAATTGCATTAGTAATTGCTGTTTTTTTGGGCGGAGTATGTCATTATGCGGGTGAAAATATTAAGCGTAGAAAAATACTCCCAGCAGTTATTTTTTGCATTATAGCTCTTATTCTTACAGCGGGTCCAACTGGTTTGAGGTATTATGATGAGAATAACTCAGAGAGTACAGAGTACGTATTTAATTCATCTGATAATATAGGTGAGGAAAGTTATCAAGAACAAGAAGATAGAGAATTAGCAAGTAAGTCTTTTTTACTAACCTTAGCCGCAATAGCACTTGCCTTAGTCGCAGTATCTATTGCAATATCACATCAGAGACCAGATAGTTCACCCAGCTTTCAGCAAAACTACATTGCTAAACATAAGAGGATTCCACTATTAGAATCGAAAAAGAATGAAATAAATAATGATATCATGAATATCGCAAATGAAAATAATACAAAAATAAGTGGACTGATGTCATCTCTGTTAGATCAAGACAATGCAACAAAAGCACATATATCGATTTATGAAAGAATAATTGGTGATTATAATATACTCGCTACACATTTCAATTCTGTAACAGACCTAGCAGAAACAATGGCTGAAACGTGTATAGCCCTATATAGGTCAGAAAATAGAAATAAGCGCAATGGAACACCTGAACCAGCTCTGTGGCAAAAAGAACCAGAAGTAAATTTTGAGAAAAAACCACTTTTATCAAATGGTATATTAGAATTATTCAAAATTAAATTAGTATGAAAAAGACTTGGATTGTTTTGAGTATTGTGATAGTACTAACTACCATAGCTCGCAGCCAGTGCAAACGCACTTACTCTAATAAAATATTAATTGGAATAGATGTTTCCGATAATCGTCACTTAGAATCATTTAATAAGTGGAGGAATGAAGAACTTAATATTCTTAGTAAATATTTGAATACCATAAATGCATTTAATCATTGTCAAGGAACTGAAATTTCGATAATAAAGATAAATCATTTGGGCAATAACAGAATAGATAAAATCGGATTCATGCCTATAAATTCAAAAATGCCAATGAAACAAATACCTGCGAAAATAGTTAAGCCTTTTTTCAAATCAATTTCCAAGGCTTTAATTCAGTTTGATACAGACTTAGATAATGTCGTTCCATATACTTTAATCTATCAGCCTATATGCTCTTTCTTATCGCAGAACATATCTAATCGTGATAAATATACAGTAATTCTATTTACAGATGGAATCGAAAATAATCGAAATTATTCATTTCTTCGAAATCAGACCTCTAACATAGAAGCAGTAACAAAATCACTTGAAAATAGTTGTTCATGTACGTTTCCAAATGATTTGTCAAACTTAAATGTGATACTTATATCATATAGATTTTTGGAGACGGATATAAATATCACTGAGGCAGTAAATATATGGAAAGAAATATTTACGTCCCGAGGATCAAAGTTTAAGTCATCTTCTTCGTTAGAGTTAGAGCATCTAACTGGATTATGAAAGTCGTAATACACATAACTAAAAGAAATATTTTGAGTTTCTTGGGGCTTGTTATCATACTAATTTTGGTATTAACAGCCCCAACTTTAGGCTTCACAATAATAGCACTCATTATATTCTATTATCTTTTTAAACTTGTATTTAAATATATAAAACCTCCTAAACGTTTCAAGACAATGCTCATGCCTAATAATGTTAAATATTTGAAAAAAAGAATTAAAGAGCTTGAAGTAGAAAATAAAAGATTAAGAAATAATCGATCACATTATGACAATGAAATAGAGGACGAAAAATTGAATATTCTGAAGAAAAAGAGATTTGGATAACTAAATATTTACTATGATTGTTTTTGGGTTTGTACTCTTGACTATTTGGTTTGTACATAAGGGTTTAATAAAGAGGAGGAAAAAGAAGTATGACAACCATGCATCACGGCATGCTAATAAAGTGCTCTTTGATTTTGGTGTATTCATAGATAAATTTAATAGAGATCAAAGTGAAGAAACTAGTAGAAAATTAAAACAGGCTAATACACGAATTTCTGAATTATCTCAAATAGTAAAGCAGTTACAGGCAAAAAATGAAACCATGAAAAGTGCTGAGGCTAATCGCAATCGCATTAACATTACTACTTCTCGATTAAGATATTACAACGGGCACGCAAAGAGAAAAATAGAGATTGAGGATCGAGAGATGGAAAGACTTAAAATCGAACGTCTTCAAGAAGAAATTAGACGGTTGAAAATGAAAGAATGACAGGAGATCAGTGTCAGTATTGTGTTTTTCAAATATTACTATTAAAAGTGTTACACATGATACATATGTTAAATAATTCACGTAACTTAACACCAAGGAGAAACATTCATCTAGTCTTTGTTCTTTTAGTTGTTAATTGACGAATCATGGCAAAGTATTATTATCGTAGAAGACGTAAAAAATACAGATCAATAAGTCAGATTATTCTGATTGATGCATGTCGAGTATTGACGGTTGGGCTTTTTTGTTTAACGCTCTATAATCGAAGAATATCTGTTTGATTAATGACCATTATTGTGGCATTGTTAGGCAGTTATAAGCGACTTAGAAAATATTTCAAAAGGCGTAAGCGTCAGAAGACATTTTCAGAAATCAGTAAGACTTTTTGATAAGTGTTTATCTTATATTATAGAATGCAATACCAGAATAGTAATCAATATGAATTAAGCAAGGACTTATGAATGTGCTCCTTTTTTTTAAAACAAAAAGGAGATAAGGCAGATTTATTTTTGTTTCTGTTTTAAATATCTAATAGTATTGAAATAAGACTACATTTCAAGAAATCAAAATTTTCATAGAATTCTATCCAGATACGACTTATGCATTAGCTGCAAGGATTGCTGTTGCAATTCCATTACATGGTAATAATCATAAGGCATCATCATCAAATAGATTAATTGGAAACGAATATACTTTGAAAGTTCTTTCTGTTCATCATGATCAACGCCGTACATATAAATATTCATTGCAGTTAATAAAAATGTAAAAACTACCTCTCTCCAGTAAAAGAAACAATTTTGGCTTACTAAAGGTTTATTTAACAATATGTCAAATTGTTTTTTCTTACTTTTTTCTTTGCATTTTCTTAGATTATTCCCTAAAATTCTTTTGTTGCCCCATTGAAGAGATAAATCAGAATACACTCATTTAATTTATCCTAACAAAAATGAAATCAAATGAAAATGTATTCCCTCAACATGTTGATATATTGGAGGAGGTCAAAAAACGACAGAAAGAAAAATGTGCTCGATACTATGTACTGCTCGACATATATGAAGCACGTCAAAAACTGATGAACTATAAAATTGAACTTTCTGTGAAAGCGAAAGAACCAACATATGGAGGTATTACTTTCTTACATGATGACCTGAGTCGTTTTGATGCATTTAAAAAATATGCCTGAGAGTATGGCTTTGTTGTCCCAGTTAAAGCATCAAGAAATAAGAAAATCCTCAAAGGAGAGAAGAGGCTGAAGTATAAAAACATATAAAGATGTTAGTCAGCGTACAAGATATTTTATTTTTGTTTATTGTACTGCTCCCAAAGCCTTTCAATAATGTATTCAGAGATATTGTACTGTATGATTCTGACAGGAGTATAATTTTCATTAATTTCTAAGCACTCTGGAATTGAAATTCACATCCATAGATTTTCACTTGCTATTTTCAATATTTGATAATTGAAGATCGGTACAAATCAATCTGCAATTTCATAGATCATATCCGCGATATCTTCGTGTGATTCTTTTTCATCAAGCATAGAATTGAACTCTTCAATCGCTCCTTTTTCAATAGTATATAAATCATTCATTATAAGAATTGTAACAGGATAAAAACCAAATTAATACCTGTACGCTGCTAACAATATATAAACGAATACAAGGACTAGCCAGTTCTATAAAAAGAAAAAAGATTTGCATTTTAAATATTCGTCAATATAATTATCACACATCCAAAATTGGATGACTTTATTAATCTCAAAACAAAAATAAAAGAGCTAGTTACTCCTTAAGCCATTAACTGTAAATGGTGCAGTAACTATACCCATCATAACATGACAACAATACAAGCAAAAGAACTACTCTGAGCAGAGTATGAAACTGTTCCGAATGAAACATTAGAAGAATTGATCAAATTGATCCAGTCAGTTTGTGCTTATGTATTAGCAACAGAACCTGAAGAGGATCAATCAGATCATATCAACCATGAAAATCACGAACTGACTTAGTCCGTGACTTTTTTGCTTTCTTTTAATTTTTAATCATTTGTAAAATGCCTAGATGAAAACCAAAACCGATGAAAACGAATCTAATGGATTTCGACGTTCAAACTTGATGTTTGATTAAACCAAAGCTCAATGAATTCATCAAGCCCAGAGCAGTCATCTATTGTAGGGTATCTGAATCAAAACAAGTCAATGAATGATTTGGCTTGGAAGGACAAGAATGATTTTGCAGGAATCGATGCAAAACTCAAAACCCTCCCATTGAAGTAGAAAGAGTGTTTGTCGAACCATGAATAAGCTGAAGGAAACGCAATCGCAAAGCATTTCAAGAATCAATTCAATACTTAAAACAGACAAACAAAAACAGTAAATATATCACGCATTATGTGGTATCAGAAGCTAGTCGTATTAGTAGGAATGACCACTTGTTAACTTCCTTACAAATGGAAGAGCCCATTAAAGCTACTGGAACAAAGATAGTCACACTTGATATGCCATGAATTGATGAAACAACTGATGAAGGTAAACTCATGAAATATATGCAATACATTTATGCCAACTACGAAGCCAAAAAGATTTTTCAACGTGCCCACAATGGAAAAATCAATAGATTAAAAAACGGTTATCGACCCTTTAAAAAACCTCCATTGTGATATATAAGACAGAGACAATGATCCAAAAGTTATGTAGATGTCATTGATGAAGCAAAGGGAAGCATTATCAAAGAAGGCTTTGAATTATTTGCGGATGATTTGATTATATCACAGGCCGATCTTTGGAGATTTTGGAAGCAAAGAGGTTTGACAATGAATAGTGGAAAAACATTACAAAAAACCTTTATTGAAAAACAACTCCAGATGCACAGGCTCTTTTTTTATGCCTGACAAATCTTTTATCCTGAACGAGATGTAAAAGAACCAATACAATGAAATCATACCTGAATAATCAGCTTAGAGACCGCATTTAATATCATCAAAAAGATGCAAGAAGTCCATAAAAAGAACAAACGCATAAATACCAATACAAATAAAATGACAAATGAGCATCCTTTAAGGGGCGTTATAGTTTGCCCACATTGCGATAGAAAATTTACATCACGGAATACAAGCAAATACAGAATGAAAGATGGCGTGAGAATTAGAAAACTATATCCATATTATGGATGTGCTAATCCTAATTGTTCTCAAAGAGTCCATATTAACAAACACAAACTCGAAAAAGAATTTTCAGACTTATTATCTAAGGTGAAAGTTGATGATTCCATTTTAAAATGCATCCCTAGCTTATTTGAAAATGCACTTAAAAAGAAACAAAGAAAAAAGACCCTTATTATTCAAGATCAAAAGAAAAGAGTTCAAGATATGATAAATAGGCAACAACAAATTGAAGACAGTCTTATACGCACTAGTATACCATTATTACATGAAAAATTGGAAAATGAACGAACGTCAATTAATAATGAAAAAACTTTACTTGAAGAAACAATCATCAACTGTAATACAAATGAAGATAGACCTAAACGCCTCCTTAATAAAACGATAAAATTGTTTCAAAACCCTTGTGAACTTTGGTGAGTAAGTAGCCCTACTATGAGGCATTTACTTGTAAAAGTTCGATTTTGAGATCATCTTCTCTTTTGTAAAAAACAATGACTTAGAACCACCGAAAACAGCGTACTGTATAGCGTTTTCAGCAGAATAACAACACAAGGTTCCTCTATTCGGCAAGAGGGGGACAAACTTAGAACCCTCAATCCGAAGAAACTAAAGCAATTAAGAATTGCTATAGAAGATCAATCAGATCATATCAACACCCTTTCTGCTCACATGGAGCACGCAGGACTATGAAAATCAAGCGACGACCTAATCAATGAAGATTCGCTTGAACCTCCATAGATAAGGATTTTTACATTAAAATCCAGTCAAAATAGCAATCTGAATTAATTTACCTCTTTAAACAAAAACACAATGACAACATTAGATCAACTCTCCCTTCGAGCAACCGAAGAATTACACCAAGACATGACAAACAATCCTAATCCTAAAACCCATAAAGAACTTCAAGACCTGATAAGTCACATTTCAAAGAAACATATACCAGCTTACTTTCATACTGCGCTACACATTGCAAAAGAGAATGAGCATATTGGTAAAAACATCCCAAAGAAAAATATTCCCCCAATAAAGACTCCAATTCGTATGATCTTACGAAATATTGAAGAACATATTTCAAAGCAATTATTCGCCGTTTTAAATGATGAATAAACCATGACTTTTTTGTATCTTAATAAACACAAAATGCATACCCTCCAAGAGATCGTAAACAATACTATTACCGAATTTGAAACCTTGATTCCAGACAAAAATCTAAACAAGAAAGAGCTAGATAAAATGGTCTATAAAATTGCAGAACTACATATTCCGAGTGAATATGACCAGATTATACATATTGCTTTAGAGGATTTACATATTGCCATTCAAGACCCGAGTCCCTCACCATTTAAGAATGATAATCCAGCAGATATGATGAAGTCTAATATTTATCGGCACATCATTACCCAATTGGAAGAATTTGCTGAACATATGACATCAAGAAAATTAACTGAGCCATAAATAGTACAAAAGCTATAAAGCTGTAGTCGTAAAACAAGGCTTAAAGCCATGCTTATAAAGACTTTTAGCTTCCACATAGAAGAACCAGTTATTATACCACTTATTACACCTGTTACTGCACCTGTTATTTCACCATTTATTCTATTGATAACAGAACATGACCATCAAAGAAAATCGACTTTATTATAAAAGAGTTTGCTTCTTGTTTATCCAACGTCATGTTTGGTTAAGATGGCGTATTGTTGGACTATGGGAGATTAACAAAATCGGCAAGAAAATACCCTTAAAAGAAATAGAATCACATGCGTATATAACCGGCAAGACGTGAAGTGGGAAAAGCTCTTTAATTGAACAACGAATATATTACATCCGAAAAAGGAAAAAACAAGAGTGTACAATTATCGTCTTGGACCCTCACGGAGATACAGTAGAAAAGATTAGAAAATTCAGATTATTTAAGAAGCACTTCGACAGTCTGGTATATATAGATCCTACTTTGAGTAAAAACCATACACCAACAATCAACCCATTAGAATGCCGAGATAAAAATCTTCTCACCATAGAAATCAAAGCCAATCAATTGGTAAGAGCAATCGAGGAAATGATTCCTGATGTAAAACTATCCAATCATATGAGAGCTATACTTAAACCCTGTATTTTTGTTCTGCTTTGTATGCGTACCAGCTCACTTGAAGACTTACAGGATTTCTTAGGAGATAAGAATCAGTACCGAGTAGCTCACGGACAGCGTTGCCAAATCAAAGCATATCGCAATTTCTTTCTCAAAGAATTTAACAACCCAATGTACAAGAGAACCAAACAAAGTATCTACACTAAAATCCAAAGCCTTCTCAACTCCCAAGTATTCTACAATATGACCATAGGGAAGAGTACAATCGATCTACAAAAAGAAATCAAAAAAGGCAAAGTCATCTTATGCAATCTTAGCAAAGGAAAGATGGGCGAAGAGGTTTCTGAAATGCTCTGAAGATTTATCATCGCTCAGTTAAAAAGCATCGCCTTACAAAGAGCAAAGTTGCCAGCATCCATGAGAAAGCCCATTTATTTAATAATCGATGAAGCGGATACCTTCATCAAGGGAGATAGCCTCAATGTGATATTGAAAGAAACCAGAAAGTATGGCTTACACCTTATCCTAGCAACCCAAAATATTGTATCTGGCAAAGAGCAAGAAAAACTAAAACGTAACCTGATCAACAATACCAACATCAAAATCATTGGAGCAAATGGACTCGCCACTTTAAAGGCCTTATCGAACGAAACTGGAATTGATGTCAAAAAATTACAAGAACTGGACTTTCATCAATTCCGATTGAAATATGGCGCAAAGTATACCAAAACACTCCAAACTAAAGATGTCTTTTGGTGGGGAAGCCCCTTACTCTTGTCAACTTGAGATATGATTTCTCAAACGCATAAGATGATTCATCATACTGGTTACTATAAACCAAAGCTTCCACAAAGTGTACAAGCTGCAGATTGGGTTGATGAGTTCCCTTTAGATATGCAGGAAGAGAAAATGAAGGAATGGTATCCTAAGCCGAAGTTTGAAACTTAAAAAGATGCTTGTAGTTTTTTAATTTGTGATTCTTCATTGAATGTTTAAGTCATATTCTTGAATCAATAAACCTGCATCAATTTGAAGAGACTTTGAGAGCTTTCTAATCATGGGCAAAGTAAGTTTTCTCTTACGGTTCAAAACTTCTGAGACACGACTATCATAACCAATGATTTTAGCCAAATCAGTTTGAGACATTCCTTGTTGTTCCATACGAAACTTAATAGCTTCAATAGGGTCTGGTTCATCCATTGGAAAATGCTTGTCTTCATATTCTTCAATTAAATCTCCGAGGGCTTTGAAAACCTCATGATCTTTTGTTCATTTTGCGGATCACCAAACACGATCAAGCTCTCTTAGAGCTAATTGAAATTCTTCTTCTGTTCTTATGGGGGTAACTGTTACCATAATGACATAAATTAGAAACTAAAACATTTTAACGGTTAAGGAATCAACTTTATCATACTCTGCATGGGTTCCAATGAATCTTATGAATACTGCTTGTTCTTCAAACCAAAATTCTGCTATGAGGCGATAACGATTTCACTTGATATTAAAGACAATTCTACGATTGCCGATAATACTCGCACTAGGATACTTTTGTTTTATACTATGAGGAGTCTTCCACCTATTCTCGTTAAATTCTTTATACCATGTATCTAATGCCTGCTTTACATCTGAATGCTTGAGACCATATTTTTTGAGCGTCGTGTACGAAAATACTCTCATGATCAATGTTGAATAAAACACTTACCAACATGGTAAACAAACGAATCAAAAATGCAAGTCAAAAACGACATGCGTTCAGATTCATATGAAATTAGTGCATTCAACTATTTACCTTCTAAACAAAAACAAAAATGGAAAAACCAATACGAATTATAACAAAACTTGCCAGATACAAATTTCTAGCAAATAGCCAATTCAAACTTTTGTGACGAAATCAAAGTGACAAATCTCTTTATAAGAATATTCAGCTTCTTAAAGAGAAGAATTTCATAGGGACAAATAGTTATGGCTATCATCCAAAATTCTGAAGGTTGGAAGACATTCATTTTCTGAAACCAAAGGCTGAAAAATATCTTTTAGAAAATCTGTGAATGATTCAAAGCAACATAAAGCTTCCAAAGAATCACAAGGGGTTTTTTGATGATTATATTCATAGGAAAATGACAATCACTTGCCAGCTAAAAATAGCTCAAGCTTGTCAGCAAAGAGGTCTTACCTTACCTTTGTATCAGCATTACTTCGAACGCATCAAAAAACCAGAAAACAAGTATAGACAAAGAGCGACCAAGCTTCTCATTTGAAATGGATTTATTATTCCAGATTCCATTTTTAAGATAAAGCAAAATCATCAATCAGCACTATTCTGTTTAGAATTACATAATGGATATAGAGTCATCAAAATTGAACAGCAACTTAAAAAATACGCCTATGCTTTGGCAGCTTGAATTGCCTCAAATAAATATAACCATGATCACAATGCGTACACGCTTGTCGTATTTGAGAAAAAAAATACGCTGGACACAACCCTAGAAAGACTCAGTCAGGATCATTTCTTTATGCATCTCAAACCATACTTCCTCTTTCTCAGCTATGATGATCTACTGGTAACTCCATTAGATCGTCGAGTAAACTTGGATCATCATGTGCTTTCTCTACCTGCACTGATTGATCCTTATTAATTAATCTTTAAAAAATTGTCCATTATGGTAGACAACATTTTACCTATGATAGAAGTCTCCTATCAGTCAATAAGTAAAGTATCCGACAGAGCGTACATCCGATCAAGTGTTGATTCAGTAGGACTTTTGCGATCAGTGTGGAATATGAATACCATCGAGTTATATGAAGAGTTTAAAGTCATATATCTTGATCGTCAAAATGGTGTGATTGGTGTTCGTGAATTGTGCAGAGGAACCACATGTGCTACTTTAGTTGATATTCGACTATTGCTCTACATTGCGCTTTCCTGCAACAGTTCTGGAATAATCTTATCGCACAATCATCCTTCTGGAAAAGTAAATCCATCAAAGGCTGACATGCTCTTAACCAATAAGATTAAGCAAGCCTGTCAGACCATGGAGATCAAGCTTATGGATCATGTCATCATTACTCCAGACCGGTATTATTCTTTTGCTGATGAAGGGATGCTTTCATAGGTGTAGCCCTGCAAGTATTTCTTGTGGGGTTTTGTTAATGAATGGTATTTAATAACTAATAGAGAATTCAACAATGGATAGAGAGCAAAACAATGGATTAGATTATTGTTGCATCTATATACACATAGTAAGTCACTTTAGATTCGAGATAAATAGTTCGGAAACTTTTAGTCGAAGACTACATAATAAAGATCCCTTCAATATTCCACTAAGCAACAACTTAAAAATGGCCAAATTCTCTTTGGCCTTTCAGTTACAGATAAGCGAATTATGGTTCTAAACTCATGAATTTTCACCTTCTTCTATTGGTAAAAGTAAGGTGTAAAACATAAATATTTTACAGCAATTTTTGGAATAATAATTTATTTTATGTATCAATAGTTCGGTAGAAAAACATATGAGAAAATTATGTAATAAATGCGTAAGTTGGCCTTACCACCAACCTGTAATCACACTTGACCATGATTACACAAGACGCATTTACCGCAGGTCGCACCCTGCTAGAGACAATAATAACAAAAATGGGTGATCTAAATAA
>CAKZFK010000124.1:0-15911 GCA_936440205.1 Lepidonotus clava | reverse complement strand
AAACCGCCCGTCACGGAATTGGACGGGAATAGGCTCAAAATGACCGCCATGGTGTGGGGAATCATGTGTTAAAATTTGAAGTTTCAATTCCAACATTAAGATTTGATTCAATACCATTCTCTATGTCAAGTTTAATATAAACTGGGGCTGGCCTATGCTACAGCACTGCCAGCTAACTTCGTCCCCTTATTTGAGGCGCTTAGACACGTCGCACGAACAAACCGAAGACACCGGCACGGAGCCCAGGACCAGGAGAATTTTTCCAGCTATTCACTTGGAATGCTGGGATAGCCCAAGCCCTTCAAAAACGGCCCCCAAGGTCGGCGGCCTGTTAAAAAGGGGGCTTTCGTTAGATTCAAAACCGCCCGTCACGGAATTGGACGGGAATAGGCTCAAAATGACCGCCATGGTGTGGGGAATCATGTGTTAAAATTTGAAGTTTCAATTCCAACATTAAGATTTGATTCAATACCATTCTCTATGTCAAGTTTAATATAAACTGGGGCTGGCCTATGCTACAGCACTGCCAGCTAACTTCGTCCCCTTATTTGAGGCGCTTAGACACGTCGCACGAACAAACCGAAGACACCGGCACGGAGCCCAGGACCAGGAGAATTTTTCCAGCTATTCACTTGGAATGCTGGGATAGCCCAAGCCCTTCAAAAACGGCCCCCAAGGTCGGCGGCCTGTTAAAAAGGGGGCTTTCGTTAGATTCAAAACCGCCCGTCACGGAATAGGGACGGGAATAGGCTCAAAATGACCGCCATGGTGTGGGGAATCATGTGTTAAAATTTGAAGTTTCAATTCCAACATTAAGATTTGATTCAATACCATTCTCTATGTCAAGTTTAATATAAACTGGGGCTGGCCTATGCTACAGCACTGCCAGCTAACTTCGTCCCCTTATTTGAGGCGCTTAGACACGTCGCACGAACAAACCGAAGACACCGGCACGGAGCCCAGGACCAGGAGAATTTTTCCAGCTATTCACTTGGAATGCTGGGATAGCCCAAGCCCTTCAAAAACGGCCCCCAAGGTCGGCGGCCTGTTAAAAAGGGGGCTTTCGTTAGATTCAAAACCGCCCGTCACGGAATTGGACGGGAATAGGCTCAAAATGACCGCCATGGTGTGGGGAATCATGTGTTAAAATTTGAAGTTTCAATTCCAACATTAAGATTTGATTCAATACCATTCTCTATGTCAAGTTTTAATATAAACTGGGGCTGGCCTATGCTACAGCACTGCCAGCTAACTTCGTCCCCTTATTTGAGGCGCTTAGACACGTCGCACGAACAAACCGAAGACACCGGCACGGAGCCCAGGACCAGGAGAATTTTTCCAGCTATTCACTTGGAATGCTGGGATAGCCCAAGCCCTTCAAAAACGGCCCCCCAAGGTCGGCGGCCTGTTAAAAAGGGGGCTTTCGTTAGATTCAAAACCGCCCGTCACGGAATTGGACGGGAATAGGCTCAAAATGACCGCCATGGTGTGGGGAATCATGTGTTAAAATTTGAAGTTTCAATTCCAACATTAAGATTTGATTCAATACCATTCTCTATGTCAAGTTTAATATAAACTGGGGCTGGCCTATGCTACAGCACTGCCAGCTAACTTCGTCCCCTTATTTGAGGCGCTTAGACACGTCGCACGAACAAACCGAAGACACCGGCACGGAGCCCCAGGACCAGGAGAATTTTTCCAGCTATTCACTTGGAATGCTGGGATAGCCCAAGCCCTTCAAAAAACGGCCCCCCAAGGTCGGCGGCCTGTTAAAAAGGGGGCTTTCGTTAGATTCAAAACCGCCCGTCACGGAATTGGACGGGAATAGGCTCAAAATGACCGCCATGGTGTGGGGAATCATGTGTTAAAATTTGAAGTTTCAATTCCAACATTAAGATTTGATTCAATACCATTCTCTATGTCAAGTTTAATATAAACTGGGGCTGGCCTATGCTACAGCACTGCCAGCTAACTTCGTCCCCTTATTTGAGGCGCTTAGACACGTCGCACGAACAAACCGAAGACACCGGCACGGAGCCCAGGACCAGGAGAATTTTTTCCAGCTATTCACTTGGAATGCTGGGATAGCCCAAGCCCTTCAAAAACGGCCCCCAAGGTCGGCGGCCTGTTAAAAAGGGGGCTTTCGTTAGATTCAAAACCGCCCGTCACGGAATTGGACGGGAATAGGCTCAAAATGACCGCCATGGTGTGGGGAATCATGTGTTAAAATTTGAAGTTTCAATTCCAACATTAAGATTTGATTCAATACCATTCTCTATGTCAAGTTTAATATAAACTGGGGCTGGCCTATGCTACAGCACTGCCAGCTAACTTCGTCCCCTTATTTGAGGCGCTTAGACACGTCCGCACGAACAAACCGAAGACACCGGCACGGAGCCCAGGACCAGGAGAATTTTTCCAGCTATTCACTTGGAATGCTGGGATAGCCCAAGCCCTTCAAAAACGGCCCCCAAGGTCGGCGGCCTGTTAAAAAGGGGGCTTTCGTTAGATTCAAAACCGCCCGTCACGGAATTGGACGGGAAATAGGCTCAAAATGACCGCCATGGTGTGGGGAATCATGTGTTAAAATTTGAAGTTTCAATTCCAACATTAAGATTTGATTCAATACCATTCTCTATGTCAAGTTTAATATAAACTGGGGCTGGCCTATGCTACAGCACTGCCAGCTAACTTCGTCCCCTTATTTGAGGCGCTTAGACACGTCGCACGAACAAACCGAAGACACCGGCACGGAGCCCAGGACCAGGAGAATTTTTCCAGCTATTCACTTGGAATGCTGGGATAGCCCAAGCCCTTCAAAAACGGCCCCCAAGGTCGGCGGCCTGTTAAAAAGGGGGCTTTCGTTAGATTCAAAACCGCCCGTCACGGAATTGGACGGGAATAGGCTCAAAATGACCGCCATGGTGTGGGGAATCATGTGTTAAAATTTGAAGTTTCAATTCCAACATTAAGATTTGATTCAATACCATTCTCTATGTCAAGTTTAATATAAACTGGGGCTGGCCTATGCTACAGCACTGCCAGCTAACTTCGTCCCCTTATTTGAGGCGCTTAGACACGTCGCACGAACAAACCGAAGACACCGGCACGGAGCCCAGGACCAGGAGAATTTTTCCAGCTATTCACTTGGAATGCTGGGATAGCCCAAGCCCTTCAAAAACGGCCCCCAAGGTCGGCGGCCTGTTAAAAAGGGGGCTTTCGTTAGATTCAAAACCGCCCGTCACGGAATTGGACGGGAATAGGCTCAAAATGACCGCCATGGTGTGGGGAATCATGTGTTAAAATTTGAAGTTTCAATTCCAACATTAAGATTTGATTCAATACCATTC
Source organism: Lepidonotus clava (assembly GCA_936440205.1). Classification (NCBI taxonomy): domain Eukaryota; kingdom Metazoa; phylum Annelida; class Polychaeta; order Phyllodocida; family Polynoidae; genus Lepidonotus; species Lepidonotus clava. Next base: position 12,561 of record CAKZFK010000124.1, on the reverse strand, counting down.
TCTATGTCAAGTTTAATATAAACTGGGGCTGGCCTATGCTACAGCACTGCCAGCTAACTTCGTCCCCTTATTTGAGGCGCTTAGACACGTCGCACGAACAAACCGAAGACACCGGCACGGAGCCCAGGACCAGGAGAATTTTTCCAGCTATTCACTTGGAATGCTGGGATAGCCCAAGCCCTTCAAAAACGGCCCCCAAGGTCGGCGGCCTGTTAAAAAGGGGGCTTTCGTTAGATTCAAAACCGCCCGTCACGGAATTGGACGGGAATAGGCTCAAAATGACCGCCATGGTGTGGGGAATCATGTGTTAAAATTTGAAGTTTCAATTCCAACATTAAGATTTGATTCAATACCATTCTCTATGTCAAGTTTAATATAAACTGGGGCTGGCCTATGCTACAGCACTGCCAGCTAACTTCGTCCCCTTATTTGAGGCGCTTAGACACGTCGCACGAACAAACCGAAGACACCGGCACGGAGCCCAGGACCAGGAGAATTTTTCCAGCTATTCACTTGGAATGCTGGGATAGCCCAAGCCCTTCAAAAACGGCCCCCAAGGTCGGCGGCCTGTTAAAAAGGGGGCTTTCGTTAGATTCAAAACCGCCCGTCACGGAATTGGACGGGAATAGGCTCAAAATGACCGCCATGGTGTGGGGAATCATGTGTTAAAATTTGAAGTTTCAATTCCAACATTAAGATTTGATTCAATACCATTCTCTATGTCAAGTTTAATATAAACTGGGGCTGGCCTATGCTACAGCACTGCCAGCTAACTTCGTCCCCTTATTTGAGGCGCTTAGACACGTCGCACGAACAAACCGAAGACACCGGCACGGAGCCCAGGACCAGGAGAATTTTTCCAGCTATTCACTTGGAATGCTGGGATAGCCCAAGCCCTTCAAAAACGGCCCCCAAGGTCGGCGGCCTGTTAAAAAGGGGGCTTTCGTTAGATTCAAAACCGCCCGTCACGGAATTGGACGGGAATAGGCTCAAAATGACCGCCATGGTGTGGGGAATCATGTGTTAAAATTTGAAGTTTCAATTCCAACATTAAGATTTGATTCAATACCATTCTCTATGTCAAGTTTAATATAAACTGGGGCTGGCCTATGCTACAGCACTGCCAGCTAACTTCGTCCCCTTATTTGAGGCGCTTAGACACGTCGCACGAACAAACCGAAGACACCGGCACGGAGCCCAGGACCAGGAGAATTTTTCCAGCTATTCACTTGGAATGCTGGGACTAGCCCAAGCCCTTCAAAAACGGCCCCCAAGGTCGGCGGCCTGTTAAAAAGGGGGCTTTCGTTAGATTCAAAACCGCCCGTCACGGAATTGGACGGGAATAGGCTCAAAATGACCGCCATGGTGTGGGGAATCATGTGTTAAAATTTGAAGTTTCAATTCCAACATTAAGATTTGATTCAATACCATTCTCTATGTCAAGTTTAATATAAACTGGGGCTGGCCTATGCTACAGCACTGCCAGCTAACTTCGTCCCCTTATTTGAGGCGCTTAGACACGTCGCACGAACAAACCGAAGACACCGGCACGGAGCCCAGGACCAGGAGAATTTTTCCAGCTATTCACTTGGAATGCTGGGATAGCCCAAGCCCTTCAAAAACGGCCCCCAAGGTCGGCGGCCTGTTAAAAAGGGGGCTTTCGTTAGATTCAAAACCGCCCGTCACGGAATTGGACGGGAATAGGCTCAAAATGACCGCCATGGTGTGGGGAATCATGTGTTAAAATTTGAAGTTTCAATTCCAACATTAAGATTTGATTCAATACCATTCTCTATGTCAAGTTTAATATAAACTGGGGCTGGCCTATGCTACAGCACTGCCAGCTAACTTCGTCCCCTTATTTGAGGCGCTTAGACACGTCGCACGAACAAACCGAAGACACCGGCACGGAGCCCAGGACCAGGAGAATTTTTCCAGCTATTCACTTGGAATGCTGGGATAGCCCAAGCCCTTCAAAAACGGCCCCCAAGGTCGGCGGCCTGTTAAAAAGGGGGCTTTCGTTAGATTCAAAACCGCCCGTCACGGAATTGGACGGGAATAGGCTCAAAATGACCGCCATGGTGTGGGGAATCATGTGTTAAAATTTGAAGTTTCAATTCCAACATTAAGATTTGATTCAATACCATTCTCTATGTCAAGTTTAATATAAACTGGGGCTGGCCTATGCTACAGCACTGCCAGCTAACTTCGTCCCCTTATTTGAGGCGCTTAGACACGTCGCACGAACAAACCGAAGACACCGGCACGGAGCCCAGGACCAGGAGAATTTTTCCAGCTATTCACTTGGAATGCTGGGATAGCCCAAGCCCTTCAAAAACGGCCCCCAAGGTCGGCGGCCTGTTAAAAAGGGGGCTTTCGTTAGATTCAAAACCGCCCGTCACGGAATTGGACGGGAATAGGCTCAAAATGACCGCCATGGTGTGGGGAATCATGTGTTAAAATTTGAAGTTTCAATTCCAACATTAAGATTTGATTCAATACCATTCTCTATGTCAAGTTTAATATAAACTGGGGCTGGCCTATGCTACAGCACTGCCAGCTAACTTCGTCCCCTTATTTGAGGCGCTTAGACACGTCGCACGAACAAACCGAAGACACCGGCACGGAGCCCAGGACCAGGAGAATTTTTCCAGCTATTCACTTGGAATGCTGGGATAGCCCAAGCCCTTCAAAAACGGCCCCCAAGGTCGGCGGCCTGTTAAAAAGGGGGCTTTCGTTAGATTCAAAACCGCCCGTCACGGAATTGGACGGGAATAGGCTCAAAATGACCGCCATGGTGTGGGGAATCATGTGTTAAAATTTGAAGTTTCAATTCCAACATTAAGATTTGATTCAATACCATTCTCTATGTCAAGTTTAATATAAACTGGGGCTGGCCTATGCTACAGCACTGCCAGCTAACTTCGTCCCCTTATTTGAGGCGCTTAGACACGTCGCACGAACAAACCGAAGACACCGGCACGGAGCCCAGGACCAGGAGAATTTTTCCAGCTATTCACTTGGAATGCTGGGATAGCCCAAGCCCTTCAAAAACGGCCCCCAAGGTCGGCGGCCTGTTAAAAAGGGGGCTTTCGTTAGATTCAAAACCGCCCGTCACGGAATTGGACGGGAATAGGCTCAAAATGACCGCCATGGTGTGGGGAATCATGTGTTAAAATTTGAAGTTTCAATTCCAACATTAAGATTTGATTCAATACCATTCTCTATGTCAAGTTTAATATAAACTGGGGCTGGCCTATGCTACAGCACTGCCAGCTAACTTCGTCCCCTTATTTGAGGCGCTTAGACACGTCGCACGAACAAACCGAAGACACCGGCACGGAGCCCAGGACCAGGAGAATTTTTCCAGCTATTCACTTGGAATGCTGGGATAGCCCAAGCCCTTCAAAAACGGCCCCCAAGGTCGGCGGCCTGTTAAAAAGGGGGCTTTCGTTAGATTCAAAACCGCCCGTCACGGAATTGGACGGGAATAGGCTCAAAATGACCGCCATGGTGTGGGGAATCATGTGTTAAAATTTGAAGTTTCAATTCCAACATTAAGATTTGATTCAATACCATTCTCTATGTCAAGTTTAATATAAACTGGGGCTGGCCTATGCTACAGCACTGCCAGCTAACTTCGTCCCCTTATTTGAGGCGCTTAGACACGTCGCACGAACAAACCGAAGACACCGGCACGGAGCCCAGGACCAGGAGAATTTTTCCAGCTATTCACTTGGAATGCTGGGATAGCCCAAGCCCTTCAAAAACGGCCCCCAAGGTCGGCGGCCTGTTAAAAAGGGGGCTTTCGTTAGATTCAAAACCGCCCGTCACGGAATTGGACGGGAATAGGCTCAAAATGACCGCCATGGTGTGGGGAATCATGTGTTAAAATTTGAAGTTTCAATTCCAACATTAAGATTTGATTCAATACCATTCTCTATGTCAAGTTTAATATAAACTGGGGCTGGCCTATGCTACAGCACTGCCAGCTAACTTCGTCCCCTTATTTGAGGCGCTTAGACACGTCGCACGAACAAACCGAAGACACCGGCACGGAGCCCAGGACCAGGAGAATTTTTCCAGCTATTCACTTGGAATGCTGGGATAGCCCAAGCCCTTCAAAAACGGCCCCCAAGGTCGGCGGCCTGTTAAAAAGGGGGCTTTCGTTAGATTCAAAACCGCCCGTCACGGAATTGGACGGGAATAGGCTCAAAATGACCGCCATGGTGTGGGGAATCATGTGTTAAAATTTGAAGTTTCAATTCCAACATTAAGATTTGATTCAATACCATTCTCTATGTCAAGTTTAATATAAACTGGGGCTGGCCTATGCTACAGCACTGCCAGCTAACTTCGTCCCCTTATTTGAGGCGCTTAGACACGTCGCACGAACAAACCGAAGACACCGGCACGGAGCCCAGGACCAGGAGAATTTTTCCAGCTATTCACTTGGAATGCTGGGATAGCCCAAGCCCTTCAAAAACGGCCCCCAAGGTCGGCGGCCTGTTAAAAAGGGGGCTTTCGTTAGATTCAAAACCGCCCGTCACGGAATTGGACGGGAATAGGCTCAAAATGACCGCCATGGTGTGGGGAATCATGTGTTAAAATTTGAAGTTTCAATTCCAACATTAAGATTTGATTCAATACCATTCTCTATGTCAAGTTTAATATAAACTGGGGCTGGCCTATGCTACAGCACTGCCAGCTAACTTCGTCCCCTTATTTGAGGCGCTTAGACACGTCGCACGAACAAACCGAAGACACCGGCACGGAGCCCAGGACCAGGAGAATTTTTCCAGCTATTCACTTGGAATGCTGGGATAGCCCAAGCCCTTCAAAAACGGCCCCCAAGGTCGGCGGCCTGTTAAAAAGGGGGCTTTCGTTAGATTCAAAACCGCCCGTCACGGAATTGGACGGGAATAGGCTCAAAATGACCGCCATGGTGTGGGGAATCATGTGTTAAAATTTGAAGTTTCAATTCCAACATTAAGATTTGATTCAATACCATTCTCTATGTCAAGTTTAATATAAACTGGGGCTGGCCTATGCTACAGCACTGCCAGCTAACTTCGTCCCCTTATTTGAGGCGCTTAGACACGTCGCACGAACAAACCGAAGACACCGGCACGGAGCCCAGGACCAGGAGAATTTTTCCAGCTATTCACTTGGAATGCTGGGATAGCCCAAGCCCTTCAAAAACGGCCCCCAAGGTCGGCGGCCTGTTAAAAAGGGGGCTTTCGTTAGATTCAAAACCGCCCGTCACGGAATTGGACGGGAATAGGCTCAAAATGACCGCCATGGTGTGGGGAATCATGTGTTAAAATTTGAAGTTTCAATTCCAACATTAAGATTTGATTCAATACCATTCTCTATGTCAAGTTTAATATAAACTGGGGCTGGCCTATGCTACAGCACTGCCAGCTAACTTCGTCCCCTTATTTGAGGCGCTTAGACACGTCGCACGAACAAACCGAAGACACCGGCACGGAGCCCAGGACCAGGAGAATTTTTCCAGCTATTCACTTGGAATGCTGGGATAGCCCAAGCCCTTCAAAAACGGCCCCCAAGGTCGGCGGCCTGTTAAAAAGGGGGCTTTCGTTAGATTCAAAACCGCCCGTCACGGAATTGGACGGGAATAGGCTCAAAATGACCGCCATGGTGTGGGGAATCATGTGTTAAAATTTGAAGTTTCAATTCCAACATTAAGATTTGATTCAATACCATTCTCTATGTCAAGTTTAATATAAACTGGGGCTGGCCTATGCTACAGCACTGCCAGCTAACTTCGTCCCCTTATTTGAGGCGCTTAGACACGTCGCACGAACAAACCGAAGACACCGGCACGGAGCCCAGGACCAGGAGAATTTTTCCAGCTATTCACTTGGAATGCTGGGATAGCCCAAGCCCTTCAAAAACGGCCCCCAAGGTCGGCGGCCTGTTAAAAAGGGGGCTTTCGTTAGATTCAAAACCGCCCGTCACGGAATTGGACGGGAATAGGCTCAAAATGACCGCCATGGTGTGGGGAATCATGTGTTAAAATTTGAAGTTTCAATTCCAACATTAAGATTTGATTCAATACCATTCTCTATGTCAAGTTTAATATAAACTGGGGCTGGCCTATGCTACAGCACTGCCAGCTAACTTCGTCCCCTTATTTGAGGCGCTTAGACACGTCGCACGAACAAACCGAAGACACCGGCACGGAGCCCAGGACCAGGAGAATTTTTCCAGCTATTCACTTGGAATGCTGGGATAGCCCAAGCCCTTCAAAAACGGCCCCCAAGGTCGGCGGCCTGTTAAAAAGGGGGCTTTCGTTAGATTCAAAACCGCCCGTCACGGAATTGGACGGGAATAGGCTCAAAATGACCGCCATGGTGTGGGGAATCATGTGTTAAAATTTGAAGTTTCAATTCCAACATTAAGATTTGATTCAATACCATTCTCTATGTCAAGTTTAATATAAACTGGGGCTGGCCTATGCTACAGCACTGCCAGCTAACTTCGTCCCCTTATTTGAGGCGCTTAGACACGTCGCACGAACAAACCGAAGACACCGGCACGGAGCCCAGGACCAGGAGAATTTTTCCAGCTATTCACTTGGAATGCTGGGATAGCCCAAGCCCTTCAAAAACGGCCCCCAAGGTCGGCGGCCTGTTAAAAAGGGGGCTTTCGTTAGATTCAAAACCGCCCGTCACGGAATTGGACGGGAATAGGCTCAAAATGACCGCCATGGTGTGGGGAATCATGTGTTAAAATTTGAAGTTTCAATTCCAACATTAAGATTTGATTCAATACCATTCTCTATGTCAAGTTTAATATAAACTGGGGCTGGCCTATGCTACAGCACTGCCAGCTAACTTCGTCCCCTTATTTGAGGCGCTTAGACACGTCGCACGAACAAACCGAAGACACCGGCACGGAGCCCAGGACCAGGAGAATTTTTCCAGCTATTCACTTGGAATGCTGGGATAGCCCAAGCCCTTCAAAAACGGCCCCCAAGGTCGGCGGCCTGTTAAAAAGGGGGCTTTCGTTAGATTCAAAACCGCCCGTCACGGAATTGGACGGGAATAGGCTCAAAATGACCGCCATGGTGTGGGGAATCATGTGTTAAAATTTGAAGTTTCAATTCCAACATTAAGATTTGATTCAATACCATTCTCTATGTCAAGTTTAATATAAACTGGGGCTGGCCTATGCTACAGCACTGCCAGCTAACTTCGTCCCCTTATTTGAGGCGCTTAGACACGTCGCACGAACAAACCGAAGACACCGGCACGGAGCCCAGGACCAGGAGAATTTTTCCAGCTATTCACTTGGAATGCTGGGATAGCCCAAGCCCTTCAAAAACGGCCCCCAAGGTCGGCGGCCTGTTAAAAAGGGGGCTTTCGTTAGATTCAAAACCGCCCGTCACGGAATTGGACGGGAATAGGCTCAAAATGACCGCCATGGTGTGGGGAATCATGTGTTAAAATTTGAAGTTTCAATTCCAACATTAAGATTTGATTCAATACCATTCTCTATGTCAAGTTTAATATAAACTGGGGCTGGCCTATGCTACAGCACTGCCAGCTAACTTCGTCCCCTTATTTGAGGCGCTTAGACACGTCGCACGAACAAACCGAAGACACCGGCACGGAGCCCAGGACCAGGAGAATTTTTCCAGCTATTCACTTGGAATGCTGGGATAGCCCAAGCCCTTCAAAAACGGCCCCCAAGGTCGGCGGCCTGTTAAAAAGGGGGCTTTCGTTAGATTCAAAACCGCCCGTCACGGAATTGGACGGGAATAGGCTCAAAATGACCGCCATGGTGTGGGGAATCATGTGTTAAAATTTGAAGTTTCAATTCCAACATTAAGATTTGATTCAATACCATTCTCTATGTCAAGTTTAATATAAACTGGGGCTGGCCTATGCTACAGCACTGCCAGCTAACTTCGTCCCCTTATTTGAGGCGCTTAGACACGTCGCACGAACAAACCGAAGACACCGGCACGGAGCCCAGGACCAGGAGAATTTTTCCAGCTATTCACTTGGAATGCTGGGATAGCCCAAGCCCTTCAAAAACGGCCCCCAAGGTCGGCGGCCTGTTAAAAAGGGGGCTTTCGTTAGATTCAAAACCGCCCGTCACGGAATTGGACGGGAATAGGCTCAAAATGACCGCCATGGTGTGGGGAATCATGTGTTAAAATTTGAAGTTTCAATTCCAACATTAAGATTTGATTCAATACCATTCTCTATGTCAAGTTTAATATAAACTGGGGCTGGCCTATGCTACAGCACTGCCAGCTAACTTCGTCCCCTTATTTGAGGCGCTTAGACACGTCGCACGAACAAACCGAAGACACCGGCACGGAGCCCAGGACCAGGAGAATTTTTCCAGCTATTCACTTGGAATGCTGGGATAGCCCAAGCCCTTCAAAAACGGCCCCCAAGGTCGGCGGCCTGTTAAAAAGGGGGCTTTCGTTAGATTCAAAACCGCCCGTCACGGAATTGGACGGGAATAGGCTCAAAATGACCGCCATGGTGTGGGGAATCATGTGTTAAAATTTGAAGTTTCAATTCCAACATTAAGATTTGATTCAATACCATTCTCTATGTCAAGTTTAATATAAACTGGGGCTGGCCTATGCTACAGCACTGCCAGCTAACTTCGTCCCCTTATTTGAGGCGCTTAGACACGTCGCACGAACAAACCGAAGACACCGGCACGGAGCCCAGGACCAGGAGAATTTTTCCAGCTATTCACTTGGAATGCTGGGATAGCCCAAGCCCTTCAAAAACGGCCCCCAAGGTCGGCGGCCTGTTAAAAAGGGGGCTTTCGTTAGATTCAAAACCGCCCGTCACGGAATTGGACGGGAATAGGCTCAAAATGACCGCCATGGTGTGGGGAATCATGTGTTAAAATTTGAAGTTTCAATTCCAACATTAAGATTTGATTCAATACCATTCTCTATGTCAAGTTTAATATAAACTGGGGCTGGCCTATGCTACAGCACTGCCAGCTAACTTCGTCCCCTTATTTGAGGCGCTTAGACACGTCGCACGAACAAACCGAAGACACCGGCACGGAGCCCAGGACCAGGAGAATTTTTCCAGCTATTCACTTGGAATGCTGGGATAGCCCAAGCCCTTCAAAAACGGCCCCCAAGGTCGGCGGCCTGTTAAAAAGGGGGCTTTCGTTAGATTCAAAACCGCCCGTCACGGAATTGGACGGGAATAGGCTCAAAATGACCGCCATGGTGTGGGGAATCATGTGTTAAAATTTGAAGTTTCAATTCCAACATTAAGATTTGATTCAATACCATTCTCTATGTCAAGTTTAATATAAACTGGGGCTGGCCTATGCTACAGCACTGCCAGCTAACTTCGTCCCCTTATTTGAGGCGCTTAGACACGTCGCACGAACAAACCGAAGACACCGGCACGGAGCCCAGGACCAGGAGAATTTTTCCAGCTATTCACTTGGAATGCTGGGATAGCCCAAGCCCTTCAAAAACGGCCCCCAAGGTCGGCGGCCTGTTAAAAAGGGGGCTTTCGTTAGATTCAAAACCGCCCGTCACGGAATTGGACGGGAATAGGCTCAAAATGACCGCCATGGTGTGGGGAATCATGTGTTAAAATTTGAAGTTTCAATTCCAACATTAAGATTTGATTCAATACCATTCTCTATGTCAAGTTTAATATAAACTGGGGCTGGCCTATGCTACAGCACTGCCAGCTAACTTCGTCCCCTTATTTGAGGCGCTTAGACACGTCGCACGAACAAACCGAAGACACCGGCACGGAGCCCAGGACCAGGAGAATTTTTCCAGCTATTCACTTGGAATGCTGGGATAGCCCAAGCCCTTCAAAAACGGCCCCCAAGGTCGGCGGCCTGTTAAAAAGGGGGCTTTCGTTAGATTCAAAACCGCCCGTCACGGAATTGGACGGGAATAGGCTCAAAATGACCGCCATGGTGTGGGGAATCATGTGTTAAAATTTGAAGTTTCAATTCCAACATTAAGATTTGATTCAATACCATTCTCTATGTCAAGTTTAATATAAACTGGGGCTGGCCTATGCTACAGCACTGCCAGCTAACTTCGTCCCCTTATTTGAGGCGCTTAGACACGTCGCACGAACAAACCGAAGACACCGGCACGGAGCCCAGGACCAGGAGAATTTTTCCAGCTATTCACTTGGAATGCTGGGATAGCCCAAGCCCTTCAAAAACGGCCCCCAAGGTCGGCGGCCTGTTAAAAAGGGGGCTTTCGTTAGATTCAAAACCGCCCGTCACGGAATTGGACGGGAATAGGCTCAAAATGACCGCCATGGTGTGGGGAATCATGTGTTAAAATTTGAAGTTTCAATTCCAACATTAAGATTTGATTCAATACCATTCTCTATGTCAAGTTTAATATAAACTGGGGCTGGCCTATGCTACAGCACTGCCAGCTAACTTCGTCCCCTTATTTGAGGCGCTTAGACACGTCGCACGAACAAACCGAAGACACCGGCACGGAGCCCAGGACCAGGAGAATTTTTCCAGCTATTCACTTGGAATGCTGGGATAGCCCAAGCCCTTCAAAAACGGCCCCCAAGGTCGGCGGCCTGTTAAAAAGGGGGCTTTCGTTAGATTCAAAACCGCCCGTCACGGAATTGGACGGGAATAGGCTCAAAATGACCGCCATGGTGTGGGGAATCATGTGTTAAAATTTGAAGTTTCAATTCCAACATTAAGATTTGATTCAATACCATTCTCTATGTCAAGTTTAATATAAACTGGGGCTGGCCTATGCTACAGCACTGCCAGCTAACTTCGTCCCCTTATTTGAGGCGCTTAGACACGTCGCACGAACAAACCGAAGACACCGGCACGGAGCCCAGGACCAGGAGAATTTTTCCAGCTATTCACTTGGAATGCTGGGATAGCCCAAGCCCTTCAAAAACGGCCCCCAAGGTCGGCGGCCTGTTAAAAAGGGGGCTTTCGTTAGATTCAAAACCGCCCGTCACGGAATTGGACGGGAATAGGCTCAAAATGACCGCCATGGTGTGGGGAATCATGTGTTAAAATTTGAAGTTTCAATTCCAACATTAAGATTTGATTCAATACCATTCTCTATGTCAAGTTTAATATAAACTGGGGCTGGCCTATGCTACAGCACTGCCAGCTAACTTCGTCCCCTTATTTGAGGCGCTTAGACACGTCGCACGAACAAACCGAAGACACCGGCACGGAGCCCAGGACCAGGAGAATTTTTCCAGCTATTCACTTGGAATGCTGGGATAGCCCAAGCCCTTCAAAAACGGCCCCCAAGGTCGGCGGCCTGTTAAAAAGGGGGCTTTCGTTAGATTCAAAACCGCCCGTCACGGAATTGGACGGGAATAGGCTCAAAATGACCGCCATGGTGTGGGGAATCATGTGTTAAAATTTGAAGTTTCAATTCCAACATTAAGATTTGATTCAATACCATTCTCTATGTCAAGTTTAATATAAACTGGGGCTGGCCTATGCTACAGCACTGCCAGCTAACTTCGTCCCCTTATTTGAGGCGCTTAGACACGTCGCACGAACAAACCGAAGACACCGGCACGGAGCCCAGGACCAGGAGAATTTTTCCAGCTATTCACTTGGAATGCTGGGATAGCCCAAGCCCTTCAAAAACGGCCCCCAAGGTCGGCGGCCTGTTAAAAAGGGGGCTTTCGTTAGATTCAAAACCGCCCGTCACGGAATTGGACGGGAATAGGCTCAAAATGACCGCCATGGTGTGGGGAATCATGTGTTAAAATTTGAAGTTTCAATTCCAACATTAAGATTTGATTCAATACCATTCTCTATGTCAAGTTTAATATAAACTGGGGCTGGCCTATGCTACAGCACTGCCAGCTAACTTCGTCCCCTTATTTGAGGCGCTTAGACACGTCGCACGAACAAACCGAAGACACCGGCACGGAGCCCAGGACCAGGAGAATTTTTCCAGCTATTCACTTGGAATGCTGGGATAGCCCAAGCCCTTCAAAAACGGCCCCCAAGGTCGGCGGCCTGTTAAAAAGGGGGCTTTCGTTAGATTCAAAACCGCCCGTCACGGAATTGGACGGGAATAGGCTCAAAATGACCGCCATGGTGTGGGGAATCATGTGTTAAAATTTGAAGTTTCAATTCCAACATTAAGATTTGATTCAATACCATTCTCTATGTCAAGTTTAATATAAACTGGGGCTGGCCTATGCTACAGCACTGCCAGCTAACTTCGTCCCCTTATTTGAGGCGCTTAGACACGTCGCACGAACAAACCGAAGACACCGGCACGGAGCCCAGGACCAGGAGAATTTTTCCAGCTATTCACTTGGAATGCTGGGATAGCCCAAGCCCTTCAAAAACGGCCCCCAAGGTCGGCGGCCTGTTAAAAAGGGGGCTTTCGTTAGATTCAAAACCGCCCGTCACGGAATTGGACGGGAATAGGCTCAAAATGACCGCCATGGTGTGGGGAATCATGTGTTAAAATTTGAAGTTTCAATTCCAACATTAAGATTTGATTCAATACCATTCTCTATGTCAAGTTTAATATAAACTGGGGCT